>JAJHUR010138201.1:17583-33882 GCA_027495735.1 Lutjanus campechanus
AGACTGGACATGTGTTTACTGAGGATTAATGTGTCAGGCACAAACTGCTCACAATCCCTCGGTCTTATCCCTCTGAAGCACACAATGCTGGTGAGGTGTGGGTGTGGTATAAAGACAGCAGTCCTCATTAATACAGCAAGAAATATAAACCCAGTTACAACATCACACAATAATAACTTCAGTAGCACAAACGCACCAAGTAATTAATTGAAATATTATTGAAATCATAATATGGTCAGGTGCAATATCCAGACAGGAAAAAGCTGCAATTTATTGCTAAAGGTAACATGTGCAACAATGTCCTGGTCTACAAATCTTGTTCTCCAGATGTAAGAAAACATGTTTGATTGGTACAAACCCCAACAAATGTCATATCATCATGACTATATATTTTTTTTCCAATGAAAATGAAAATTATGATGCAAAAATGATAATTCCCACTGATTGTGAATCATATCACAATCACAATAGCTGTCAAAATAATTGCAACATGATTTTATTTATGATTAGCAACTAGCTTTCCGTTATATATTCTTCTTATGATTATGTTTCCCCATTCAAAGTGTTTCTGCAGCAAAAATGTAAGATGAGAATTTACCAAAGTTTCAAATTCCACCCACTACTCAGGCAACAAAAATGATACTCTTTGACCTAAAGGTGGCGCTGTAGCAATCAAGTTTATGTTTTTGCAATTATTTTGAAAACAGCTTGGCATAGACTCAAAATTCCTCAATTCTGTCACTTTAATTGCTCAATTCCTCTGCATCTTATTGATGATTTTTTTGTCATATGTGAGCCCCTAACAGCTAAATTTTTGCAAATTTTTAAAATTTTGTGACATCCTTGATCTTCTGCTACCTGGCTCAGCAGCCGGTGGGTGGGGTCAGAGAGGGCATCAGGAAAAGTATCTGCACCTGGTTCATTTAGGCCTCAGACTAGTGTGATGGATTCCATGTGAAACTCTCTCTCTTCCTCTCAGGCTATAAGAGACTGATATAACTCACCATTTTACAAAATTACTTTGATGCATTGATCACCAGAATATTTCATCATGTTTAAATATTAGAGAAAATTAAATTATTCACTTTCTTTGACTTCAATGCAGTAAAACCTGCTGCTACTACAGGAAGTTTTGAAGTATTTGGCCGACATCATTCGAAGAGACCGTCTGCTTGGCTGTTTCTGTACAGTTATTCTTAATGGCTGCCACCAGGTTGGATGCACCGTGAAATCAGATGACACAAGCCTGTGTTTACATTTTCCGAGGCAAAGTCACAATGAGCAGTACATTAGACAGTTAACAAGAAGCAGGAGGAGATTTTTATTTAGATAATGATATTTTTTATGTTATATTTTGTTGTTATTACGGTGAAAACACCACCGCTTTGTCAAGAAGGGTCTCGAAAACAGCACAATATGAAGCACAATATGAAAGCCACATTATGAAACAAGCAAGCGTCATTTTATAAATGTTGTTTTATTGAGAAATTAAATAACGTGAACATTTATTGACAGATAAAAATATTTCACAATTCTAAAACATGACTACTGTTTGTGATGAACACTGAGATAATCAGAGAATCTATCATAGCTACATTAATCTGCTTTATGAATATATTTCTGTTGCTAGAATAGATTTTATATACAATAGTAATAGAAAAAATAAATTTTAATGCTGCAAAATCACATAGACGACCTCAGAGCAATTCAAATGATTATGTTTTATCATCGTGACAGTCCTGTAAACATCAGTTCCTCTCTGTCTTTAGCTGCTGCCGTGGCTCGACCTGCCCAGTCTGATGTCATAGGTGATCATGTGGAAGTTGTCCCAGGCGAACAGCTTCCTCTGGGCGTGGTTGTAGTCCACCATGCTGTTGTAACGGTACTTGTTCTTGAAGGGCATAGCGACAGCCCGCCCCTCGCTGGTTGCCGTGTCATACACATAGTTGATGGTGGTGTTGGGCGCGGTGTAGCTGGCCACCGTGTACAGACGTCCGCACACCATGAAGGCGTTGGCCACTGTGTTCTTCCTGATGTTGGTCTCCCAGGTCTTCTTCACCTCCAGGCTCTCGGGGTCCAGCTGGGAAATCACGATCGCGCCCTTCGCCTTGTTCGTGCTGTAGATGGCCCACAGGCCCTGTTCGTCGGCCGCCAGGTCGATGTCGGTGTAGCCGCCCCAGGAGTAAGGGTGCTGGCCGTGGAAACCTGCGTGAGGCAGGTCCCGGCGTGACACCAGGCTCTCAGAGGCCAGGTCATAACGGATCAGGGTGCGGCTGCGTTTGCGCTGGTAGTAGAGGGAGCCGCGGTACATGGTTGCCCCCGTGCTCTCCACAGGCTCTGGCAGGACCAGGACTTTCATAGGGAAGCCTCTGGAGAACTGATCCATGTCTTCGTATGCAAAGAGCTGACGGACGTCTTTGCCCACTGTGTCCATACGCCACACAGTCTTGTTGGTGTAAACAGATCCCTGGGGCTCAGGATCCTGCAGCCACACTCCATACTTCCCTGTGATACTGTCAGCCTTTCTGTGCAGCACAGGATCCCCCACTGACTGCAGCTCTCCACAGCCTGGAACAGAAAGGTGGTCAATTTCATGGTATATTCTCTTTTGTGCACCAAAGAATTCTTAAATCTTTTACCTTAACTCATTTGCATTCATATTTTTGTTGAATGCATATTTACGATGCTTTTGAAGGCATCCATTTGCATCAACACCCCACCACTCGGACGGTTTGCAGCAGCTGCATTAAAATTAGTTAAACCAGAACTTTACCTGTGAAACTATGGTTTGCCTCAGGAATGAGGTGGGATGCTGGAACCTCTGTAACCTCAGCCTTCATCTCTTGGTACGGCCCATTCCTAAAATCATATGCAGGGTCTGTGGTAGAAAGAACAAAAGGGAAATGTGTGTAAGAAAGCAACATATCACATAAAAGAACATATTAGGAAGGAGTTTTGAATATAACATGACAAAGAAAAGATGGTACAGTTAAAACATAGTCAGTCCAAACACCAGAGATAGGAAGTAACGAAGTAATCAAAACAGGCTCGTTACTTTAGTTTCAATGCATTTGATTTTGCACCATTGCGTGCTGCCGTCCCAACATCAAAACCGATTTGAACCTCAATGATTTAGACAGTACCACATAGAATAGATGATTCCTTGGTGTAGACATCAGTGCATACACGCACAGCAGTCATAACAAGGTGAAAATAGTGTAACAAGACATAAATTATGACACGACGAAAAACAATGGTGCTATCTAGTGAACCAGCCCACATTTC
The DNA here is from genome assembly GCA_027495735.1 of Lutjanus campechanus. NCBI lineage: Eukaryota > Metazoa > Chordata > Actinopteri > Lutjaniformes > Lutjanidae > Lutjanus > Lutjanus campechanus. Next base: position 20,869 of record JAJHUR010138201.1, read on the forward strand.
CAACATGTTTGGAGTGGAACTATTGTAATCAGGAAAGTCATCAAGAGACGGCGCTGCACAATGCACAACAACCTGTAGAAAATAATATGCCTACTTTGGTTTCCAAGGAAAATCTGCTGGGGTTTTTTTTGGTTCCAGCTGGGAACCAACTTTTCAGATTCCAAACCAGTTCATTTTCGGTGGAAATTCCTCAGGGGACTACTTTTTACTTTTATAATGTGAGTACATCTCAGAGCCTAAACTTTTTCACTTGTATTCGCGTAAAGACGTTCTACTTTTACTAGTCTTTTTTTTTTACACAAGTATCTTGACTTCTTCTTGAGTAAAGAATGTGTGTAGTTCCGCCACCTCTGCCCAACATCAGACAACATCAAAGTCTAAGTGTCTTCTTTATTTGTCTCAGAGCACAGCAGGTTCCCCCTGTAACCCCACTATTGCTCTCCTGAAAATGATCACATGCACGTAAACGGACATGCATGAGTGACAAAGTCATAAAAGGAGAGTCTGTGTTGTAAATTCCAATCCCCTTACTCAAACTGGGACAGCTAACTGCAACCTGACCTGTTGTCCCGGGAGACTTTTCATAGCCTGAGTCACCTCACAAAAGCATCAACACACACCAATAGAAAGTTTTTCAGAAAAATATCTTTCTGTGATCTTTTGGATAAGTCTTTTAATCAAAAGAGTTGATTTGTGTGTTTTCCTTCTCCTCACTGATGTACATACCACTGGCAGGTCTGTTTTCGCGCTGACTCCCCGCTGAGGTGTGCGTCTGCTGGCAGGGTCTCTGCCTGAGGTTGTCTGCCTCCAGGCTCAGCTCGTCCAGCCTCTTCTGCAGCTCCTGGACCTGCCTGTTCAGACGGTCCTTGTCCTGCTTCAGCTGGTTTCTTTCCCCTGTAACCTGGGAGTAAGCTTCCTGGAGACCCACTTCACTGGTAGCTCTGTCCGCAGTCTCGGCTCTTACGTCCTCTCCTGCTAAGAGCCGGCTGACCAGAGCCTCCAGCAGAGTGAGTCGGGACATGACTCCATCTATCTCTGGTTTGCTGTCAGGGCAGCTGGACTCCTGTGGACTGGCCACGGTGAAGGTGTACTGGCAGCGTCCGGCGTGGTCATTGGAGCGGCGGAGGGAGGCTCGGTCTTGAGCTTGGCCTTGGCTGGTCAGAGTCAAGATGGACAGACTAAAGAAAAACACCTGGAGCCACATTCTGGTGGATAAGACTGAGTCAATGATCTTCTGGTTTGGGAAAATTTGCTCAGATGCAACTTTTTATCCTCCTTTGTTCAGCAGGGTGTCTACACTTGATTTATAATTTTTCTCTCTTTCTTTAGCTGGTCTTTTCCCACCTGAATGTCCCTGGTCAGTGCAGGTCAGTGTCTGAATCCCAGCAATGCCGAGAGTAGGATATTTATACAGTTAACAGTCGGGAAGTGGGAGGGGGCGAGGAGTGTGGCAGGGAGGGAAATAGCCAGGGGGGTGTGCAGTGTGTGTAGAGGTCCACGTGTGTCCTCTTTTTGGTGAAAGCGACAAACAATGTGAAAATCACAGAGTATCAGTGGAAAAATACACAATTTGTTGTTTGTTTTTTCCTGTAGATAATTCCTTCATTGCGTCGCAGCGGTTGGTGTGTCTACAGGTTGTTTTGACTGGACAGCATCTCTTTATGTGTCTACTGGCTGTCACCTGCTGTGCTGTTTACTTCCTCCGTAACTGATAGTTTTACTATTAAACCACCTTGTGATTAACAGTAAGCTCGGTTTATGACCTGGGTATGGGGTGAAATCTGGGCTTGAGAGCGAAGATGTGAGAATCTGGGGCCATTAAACAGAAACTTCCTAAAGTTAAGATAGGAGAAGTTTAAGATTGGATTTTTCCCTATTTATGAATATCGAAGCTCTACTACTGCATCCTATCCCTGGTTGAGAAATCATAAATACTCAATCCAACATAACTTATCAACTTAAATGTCTCTTACCTGGCAACCAACACTGCTTTTCTCATTTTGCTTTGTAATTGTTGTTTTTTTCTCTCATCGAAACATACTAAAATATACATAGAAACATACAAAAATGGAGCAAAAATAACAATGTGCACTGAACTTCAAGACAGATGAGCCAATAGTGTTGTTAACATCTGTAGAGAAATTAAAAAATGTTTTTTTTTGTGAAGTTTACAACAATCCTAACTTGGGAGATAAAATATAAGGAGTGGGCTGAGATAGCAAAATCAGACTCTATCATTATAATTAATACTACTGTTAACTATCGTTTGCAAACACTAACAAACGATACCAGTAGCTACTCTTGACAGAACACTACTGCTAACTAGTTAGTAAGTTAACTACTACGACAGGTGGAAAAGTAAAAGTTAGGACAGCTTAACAATTATCCCAGAAGTAAGAGAGTTTAAGATTTTTCGGAAATTAGGATGCTTATGTAATACTCCTCTCTTAAATTAGGATACAAACATTGATTTAGGAAACTGTTATCTGTAATGTTTTTTTTTCTCTAAATCAAGTCCTAACCCTGTGGTTACCGAAAAGTTCCCCCAAAAAGTCTATTAATTAGGGGGGTTTCTGTAATATGGGTCCTGAAGCCAACATTTGGTGACCACACTCAGCGGCATGGCAACCTGTACCTTCAGACAACCTGAACACACGCTGGTATTCTTCTCCACAGCTGGACAGGATGTCTGGCACAGGAGAATCGGCTGGTAGTCTGGCTAGGAATGGAGACATGGTGTGGTTGTGCTTCCTTTCATCCTACCAAACCCTCATAAACCCCACATGCCAACACCTCTATGTACAGTGCGCTATGTTTACTGTCTACCATTTTAATTGAACCTGCCAGTGTGTCAATTCCTCCACTACAGAGTGCATTCACTTTCATTACAAAATGGAATTGGAGTAGAAATAAGTGAACGAGAATGATTTCAGACATAGTCGAGAGTCTAAAGCCATGCTAGTGACGAGCACTTGCGAAACTAACATGTCAACATGCTCACAATGACAATGCTAACGTGCAGATGTTAAGCAGGTTATAATGTTTACCATGTTTACCATGTTTACTATGTTAGCTTGTCGTGTTTGCATGTTAACATTTGCCATTTAGCATTAAACACCAAGTACAGCCGTGGCTGATTAGATTAGTTTAGCAGGTTTTTATAGTCACAAACTTTAGTCATAAAGTATTTGACCAATGACAAGTTCATGGGCTCTCCTGTGCCGCCTTCAGTCATGCTGGTTCCCTAAATTGGCACTCATCAAAACTTTGAAAACATTAAAGCTGTGGATTTTTATTTGACTGGACACTTAAAGTGGAAACTAAACCTTTTTATTATCAAAATCATCTCCTCTGACTTGCTTTTCTCTCTTAAGTCAAAGCACGTGGCCCACCTGTGTTCCAAATGTCTACATGTCACACGTCTGAGACGTTCTGTGCTGAGAGGGGGAAATGGGAAATCTATCACCTCCAGAGACCAACACAAGTGTACCCATTGTAAGTGTGCAAAAAAAAAAAAAGTATTATTCTGGTCTCTGAGGGGGCGGAGAACATTAGTCACAGTTACGAACTGTTAGCAGTTCCTCTCAGTTCTTCTCCACTGTCCTTTTCATTTAGTTTTTTCTTAATCAACATGCTGTGACTGCCCTCTGTGACAAAATCTTTCATATGAATACCAACAGCAATAAACCAGTTTTCCCATGAAAAGAAGCTTGGAGCACACATCTGTGTTTTGTTCCATAAGATCAATCTGCTGCCTTGTTAACCTGTCTGTTTTACGGCCCATGGAAAGTCACTAGTATTCCAGTTTGGTTTGGTTTTTACCACTGAGGTCTGTTTTCTTACGTAACATAACGACTCAGACAACCTGTAAAAAGAGCACAGGGCCACAACGTGCACACAGCCTCGTCCACATGTATTCTCTCTGTGCTGGAGTAACTCTCCTGAGAGACAGTCAGTGTTTGTCTGCTGAAATGCTCAACATGCACATCTTGAACTAACAATATACTCACTAATGATGATGCTTCTTACAGAGTATCACACTGCCCTGGTCACTCATTTTCTCAGGTTTCTGAGATACTGGACTTCCATTTAGGCTTATCGTTACTATGTAATATATTTTCTTAACTTTTACTTTTGCCCCAACCTTTAAATATTCATTCCCCCCTTTTATTTCAACTTAAGTAGCTTTATTCCACACTGTTTGATCGTATCATAAAATCATCATAAAATATTCCACATTTTTGTGCATCATTTTATACACATTTACCCAATCTTGAGTCAGACATACATGATATCTTTGAAAACTTTTGGGGGAAAAATCTTTCTGTACGTTTGAAGCAATATTTGACTGCACAAAGGTGAGTTTCTATAGCCACCATTCAGATGCATTTCTTCAAACCTCCAGTAACCTTGTGTGGACTCTTGTGAGCAGCAGAGATAAGTTGGGAACACTACATTAACATATCATCACCTTTTAAGTTGAGTATCATTTCTGGCCATCTAATGAATTTAGGTCCAATATTGACTCTCTTTTAGCTCTGTTTTTGGTCTCTACCAACTCCTGAGGCAAATATAAGGCAAAATGCTCCACTATATTCACCAGCTAGTTGCTAACTGTGTCTGCCGGCTGTTTGGTGCTGGACTGGTGGTGTACAGTGAGTTTTTAAAGCTGCTTGAAATAGTTGCCTGCTGCAGCCAAAATGACACTATGAGAGCGGTGAGAGTAAACCAGAACAGTAAAGTTGTGGGCTGGACGGCTAATCAAGGAGCCAAAACTCACTGCTCATCATTACAAGTGACCCCTTTCACACTGTCACATTTGATGCATTGTTATGATAGAAATATTGAAATTCAATGGTGTCCAACCTTTTTTGCTTGTGACCATTTACAATAAAGCAATATTTACTTGTGGCCCCTCATCACATATTATGGTCCTAATTTAGATTCATTTGAAGGATTATAACAGCCCAAAGGGGTGAAAGTATTCCACACAAACAAAAAGTAAAAACTTTTGCAAAAAACTTTTCCGTAGGAGAAGAGTCATCAACAACCTTGGAACCCCTCTGGGGGTCTTGAAAATACCGGGAGAGGAGCAAGAGGGAGGTGGGACATCAGAGAAGCAGTGGGGGGAAACAGAGCCAGAATATTTTTGCATGTAACACAACGAATAAAAGGTTTATTTCAACCAAACTAGAGTTGATGATTGTTGAAACAGTGGAAAGATGAACCAAAGCAATTTTAGTGAACTTTTGTTTCTGTCAAGTTTGAATTAAGTGTGATTTAAAATGATAAAATTACAGTTTCTGCAATAAATTGGCTGTTTCTAAATAAACAAAAAAAATCTTTCTCTTTCATCCATAGGAATCATTTCAATAATATAGCCAAACATTTAGAATAACAATCTGAGTCTGTCAGCCTGGCAAAACAAGCACTTTCAGTGGACATACTGTATATTGATAGGTGCAATTGCCCCCAAGGATTACATTATGGCCAGTGTCGCACCTGAGGGCTGCAGAGCTCAGTACTGGACCAGCTGAAAAAACTGTTGTCCCCGGTAGTGACTTAGACACAAAAACATGGGAGAATAGGGTCCAGGTTGAAAAATATTGAAGTTACTCTTTAAAGACTGCAAAGTGGATAACATAGTTCTTACAGGCACTAGTTATATTGTATGCAGTTCTCAGACTTTTTCAGTTTTTAGTTAATAAAAATGATGACTGGTAATACAGTCATATGCAGAAAGGAATGAAAAATAGTAGACATCATAGTTATTTTGGCAGTTATTTCAAAAAACCCTTTCAAAGTGCAATCCCAGAATTCTTGGCCGTACAGGATTTCCACTGAAGGGACGTTTTACTGCTGTATTTGTTTAAATATGAATTACATAATATTATGCAACAGGAAACAGAGGGGAGGGAGGGGCTGTTGAGGACACTAGCATCACAGAACAAAAACAAAATAGATGAGAGAAACAGTGTGGTGGCTAAATCAGGACAGACGTGGACAATGAAATGCCCACCATCAGAGCTGTTTATACAGCAGCCACTACAATCTGATTGGTGATTTAGAAGATATCAGGCATAAGGGATTTTACAGAGCAAGAATATTTGCTTGGTAGTGGTTTAGCCGACATGCCAGTTCCCTCACACAGAGTCATAAAGACAGTGACAACATCATTTTCCAGTGGCCGATGAATAACAAATTTGAGAAACACCCTCGCAGAACAATCATTGGCCCGCCAGACGTGCATTTACAGGTGTGAAGCGTTGCGTAACGTGCATTTACATGGGTGCCAGTCTGGCTTGTTGATGTGCAACTCTTAAACACATCCTCCCGCTTCAACATACAGGTGACGCTTTATCAACATGCGTCAGTGCTCAGGTTGGAAGAGCACAGTTTGAGCCTGAGCTGTGAAGATTATTAGACAGAATGAGAGTCTGGAGCAGAGGTGGCAAAAGTAGACACTTCCTTTTCTGAAATAGCAGTGCAGATGCTTGTGTTAGAAAAGACTGATAAAAGTAGATGTACGGGTTTGACTTTTTTTACTCAAGTTAAAGTGAAAAAGTGCAGGTGCTTAAATGTACTCCAAGTATGAAAGTACAAAGTAGACCACTGAAGAACATTTTTACTATCTGTTTCTGTACAAAGCTAAGTGAACCTCACCTTTTCTCCACAGTCGAGTCCTCCTCTGTCTATTTGGTCTTTTACGTCTTGTTATTTCTTTTGTCGTTTGTCTTGTTAGTTATCTGTTACATCTTTATTGTCATGTTACGTCTTGTATGTCTTATTGTGACATCTTGTTACATCTTTCACATTGTTTTTGGTCATGTTACGTCTTTTGTCTTGTTAGGTCTTTTATATCTTGTTAAATCTCTTATGTCTTGTTGCATTTTTTTTTTTGTCTTGTTATGTCTGTCATGTCCACTCAAATGCATCAAAACTAAAATAAAATTATAGATACTTGTGTTAAATTGTAGGAAGTATAAGTAAAAAGTTGAACAGAAAAATAAATATTCAAGTAAAGCACAGATATGAAAACTCTACTTAAACACAGTAACAAAGTATTTGCATTGTACTGTATTGCTATTTCTCACCTCTGGCTTTGAGGCTTGGCACATGTGATGTAAGCTGCAGAAGCTCAAATGACTCACATTTGAATCATAGTTAGCCATTGATGACGTAAATGGCCATTAAATACGTCTATAAGTTCAGTTAATGTCTGTGTGAGGAGTTTCTGAGAAAAGCATTAAAAACGTCCTGCTGTCTGCTGTGACTGAAGGTATAATCACAGTCAGTGGATCACACGCCCACACACATGAAACCTTAGCTTTGCTGCAGCATGGTAGGTGTTGTTTGGTCTTTGACTGCTCAGTACAGGTGTTACACCAGAGGTTCTCATTACTGATGCCGTCATGGCACCACAGTGTCCTTTGTGAAAATGCAGACGGACATAAAAAAACAGATCAGATGCAACCGGCATAAACCAGAAGTGATGTGACCTATTTAACACTTTGACTGCTGTGGGTTTTTCAGAGTCCTCCGCCTTGCAGAAAACAGTGTGTTTCTCCAAGAACTCATGAGACAGTATCGTCACTTCCTTAATCAGATGTTATTTCCAGGATGTTGCGGTTGGGACAATAAGTCTTCAGTATAAACCAATGGGGCTGTTAGGTACGGAGTGGAAAACAGTTTGATTTGCTGCAGAAACACAGGACTTTGTTGACTGAATATTCACTGCCCAGGATGTGGTTTTCCAGGAAATTCAAGTGCCCATTTATTAGATTTTCAAAATAAAATATGCAAATAGCAACACATGATTCTTAGAGGGATAGTTCGAGATTTGGGGAAATATACTCATTTGTTTTCTTGCTCAGCATGAGATGAGAAGGTTCATACTTCTCATGTTTGTTCGTTAAGTATTAGAGGACCAGTGTGTATGATTTAGTTTTCTAGTTGTGAAATAGCAGATTGCAACCAACTCGCCTTCCAAACATGTAGGAGAACCTGTGGTGGCCATGAATCTCTGTCCTTTCTGGGCTACCTTAGAAACATGGTGGTGCAACACGATGGACTCCACAGAAGGGGAGATGGCTCATTCTAAGGTAACAAAAAAACAATTTTATTATTTTAAGATGATTATTCAACTAATGAAAACATTATATTCCATATTATGTTCCATTTCTGCCAATAGATCCTCCTAAACATACCACACTTGGCCTGACCTTTGAGTTGCATGGCTCTACTGTACCAACAGGTAACAAAATCTGCCAACCACAGCCTTGCTGACTATTTAACACATAACTTGTTTGTTACCATGTCCCATTTGGGCCCCAATCTAAAAGTCTGGACACGCCCCTGCTTGATAATAGTGGTTGATAAAAAGTTTTGTTGCCTTGTTGTCTATGCACTAACTATTGCCTTGTAAATTGTACAGAGTTAATGTACAGGTCTCTGTTTTCTGTGACATTACATCATGTAAATACACAGTGTAAAACTGATGGAATTCCAGCTTATTGCAACTCCAGTAATATCTCTGCGTGTCACCCTCCAGGTACGCTGTTTTCATAAGTATGGGTTTACTGGATTCCACTGGTTCTAATATGCACATCCAACAGTTTCGGTAAATTCCTCTTTTCCTACTTACAACACTAACTGTCATTCCATCTGTGTGTGTGCGTGTGTGCTGCGCAGTATGTGTCTGGGCTGTTTAAAGGTGTGCGTTACGTAATGGGGCCACTGTTTTCCCCCCAATTGATGACAGTTTAACAACGGAGCCCTTCACTGTGACACAAGTCAGGTTAAGATTTAGCAACTATGCCAACAAACTAGCTAAAAGGAGGAAAATTCACAAAAATGTGAGTCTGTTCATTTAAATGTTTTCCTCAAACAGTTGAGCCACGAGTACTTTGCAACCAAACGGTCATCTGTTTTCATCTTGAAGTGACAGGAGCTCATATATTTCTCTTCAGCTCATCTCTGTGGTCTTGTAATCTCATTTGCGAAAGGAAGAAAGGTCAAGGTCCTCCCCCTGTACGCAGGTTTAAATCCACAGCTGTATCAAATTCAACAGCTGCTCCTGCATTGCTGTTTCTGACTGCTTGTTGAGCTCTGAGGAAAAGAAAACAGCGACCTTACTTTCAACAGCAGCTTGTGTTCTGGTGCCGCTCAACCCGCACACAGTGAGGTCATTTATTGGGCTCCGATGAGGTGAGGAGGCAGCACCATCTTGTCCAAACACGGTGCTGCAATGAAGCATGGGTGACGGATGATTCAGGGCGATGATGGAGCGGCGCATGGAGACAAACATGTTGATTGCTCTCCCTGGCCTCCCTTTGACCTGAAGCCAATAATTTGTTTTCCACAAGCGCTGCACCATCTGTCTCTTATTCAAAACATAGGAACAATGACAAACACACTCATACAGTACAAGCACAATGTCCTGTATTTCATTCAAACAGAGCATACGTGGTTGCGGTGGATGTTCATTTTGAATGTTTATCCTCCTCAGGAAACCTACTTTGTACTGTACATCTCATACTGCACTGGGATCTAAGCTACTGTAGGTTAAAGAACAAAAACAGCTGCAAAATTATTTTACATGCCATCGGGAACCAATTGAAAATAATGAGATATTAAACACAGACTGTGTTACATATGTATAACACTGGAAGTGGTTGAAATGAACTAAGATACATACTTCAGAACTGTATATTTTTGAGGTACTTTACTGTAACTTTCCTCAAGTTTTTCTATTTATGCTATTTTATACTTACTAAGTATAAAGTAGAGTTATTAAGATTTTTGATGAGTTTAGAGAATATGATGCATTGTTGCACACTGAACAGTCTGAATACTTCTCTCACAACTGCTTTGTTGTCTCAGGTTCTTTATTTGTCATATGTCAAACAATTACAGGGCCGTCGTTTGGAATGAAATTCTTGTTCTCAGCCTCTCTCCTGAATTACTCATACAATATGTATAAAAACAAAATCACAATGTCCAAAACAAAACACACATAAATCAAGAGGACCTATGGTCTGACATATGTTTGAACAGTTCAGTAAATGCCAGATCAGCTTTACCTCACTCCTTATAGATCACAGCAGTACAAACCTACAATCTCAGATGTGTTTCAGGTGTGGCAGTACTGCAGGCAATCTTGAAAACTACTTTAGAGTTCCAGAGAATTCACTCACTGGAAACTTGCTGTTTCCAGAAAGTGAATCACATTGTCTTAGAAGTCAGATATCAGATGTGTCTAACTGTATGCCCTTAGAGAAAATCACACATGTCCTGAAAAACAGTTATGTTGTATTTTTAAGGATCTGGCAGTGTTTGTTGAATACATGGAAACATTATCTGATCTTGTTGTACAGAGGTGTCAAAATGAATAAAGGTAAACATAAATGTAAAGTAGACATGTTGTGTAGTAATGTAGTGAATGTAGAGACCAGCAGTTACGGACAGTTACAGGACGTTGACAGGTCGTAAATATATTGTACATAAGTTTGTGGTGTTGTACATATGTTACATGCTATACTATGATATATGATCTGGACTAAACTATGCAACACTAGATAATATACTATACTAAACTGTACTAGAGCTTGAGATCTGTGTCCGAACCCGACGGGACCTGATGGGAACCAACGAGACACAACGGGTTTGGGTCGGGTCGGGCCTTATTTCTCGCATATTTCATAGGCTTATTTCAGGTTTGGGCTGTACTATTATTATTACTATTAGTAGTAGTAGTAGTAGTAGAAGTAATATTAGTTGTTTTGTTGTTGTTTTTTTCATTTTTCTCCCTAATTTTGTTGTTGCCAATTCAAATTCCCCCCACGTATTGTCCCTGTCACTGCCAACTCCTACTGTTTGGTACATAGAGGGAAACTTGTTAAGAAAAGTGTTGGGCTTTAATTGGGTTTGGACTGACATATGCTAACGAGGGATGGGTTCGGGTCAGATTCAGACAGAATTTTGTTGAGTTTGGGCCTTGTCAGGCTCAACTTTTCAGGCCTGATTAAAGTTCTAAACTGTACAGCAGTGCAGTAAAATGCTGTAAAGCACTGTCTTCTATATTCATCTAACATTGTGTATAATATATAAGATAGAAAGCCATGTCATATTGTTGTATGTAAGGGATAATGTACAGTGAATGGATCATTTTTGAGAAATAAACCTCAACAGGGTGGTGCAGGACTTGAATCTCCCTGATGGAGTTTATTTTGCAATAATGACATGCTCACTGTACATTATCCTGCTTGTTACATGGTTACTTGTTTTAGAAAAATCAATCACAACGTGTTAATTTATAAATTATTTTAGTGATTTAAAAATGATTTTATTGCTCCTCCTGAGTCAGAACTGGATCAATAGCAATGATCTGTTATTCGTAGAAAAGGTCTGCTATTCAGAATGCTGTAATTTAGTATTTAAAAAGGTGTGTAATAAGTGATCCTCTGAAAATAAAAGTGGGGCATCCCTTGAATATTTAGTCACCCTGAACACCAACAGTTCTGACAATAAGTAAGTATACTTCCTGGAATGACCTGAGGACCCTCTCCATCACCAAGGCTCCTGAATCATCACCTCATTTTAACGGGGTCCCTGCTGTAGGTGGACAGATCACTGCTGAAGTGACTGCCACGTCCTGGTCTAAAAACAGACCCACCTATATTTTTAAGCCTTAAAAACTGACCTGGAGACCAACTCTCGTGTTACCTTAGACACCTCAGGAAACAGGATCTTTGGCCGGAGATGAGAGGGATGGCTCAGAGAAAGTCAGAGAGAGGTGTTGGATTGATGTTGATGTTACCGGATACCCCTGCTCACACATCCTATCTCTGACAGGTAAGGTCACAGGGGCTGAGCCTGGGATGAAGCACAGCAGTTCAGTCAGCCAGTTTCTATGTCAACTCATAACTCATAACATCCTAACAACAGATTCAGTTACTTCCATTCCTGTTTTGTGAAAACACCAGAAATATGTTACAGAATGTTGACTGAAATTTCTATTAGGAGCCAGAACAAGTGTTTTAGTTTGCCTCTTTCAAGTTAATTAGAGTTTGCTGAAAGAGTAAGTGTCTGTTTATGAGTTTTAAGATATCATTAATAATTTTTGAGACGGAGTAGAGGTTTATAGCAGATAAATTGAGCAATATGTTAATTTAGTCTGGCATGAAGTTACTGAACTCCAATTCCAGAGTGTTTATTTGCAGCGCAGTGGGCTTTTGTTTTCCAGATACCAGGCGTAGCTTTACATTGACAGACGATTAACAGTTATTAACAGCTAATCAACTTACAGTGTAGGACTCATCTTCGCTTGTTATTGTCAAATTACAATGTTGCACTTGTCTTGCACTCCTGCAGTGTCCCTGCAGCCTGCCTGAGCTTCCTCGTGTGTGGGGAGGAGGGGGTGGTGGGATACATCTCGCTTCAACCACAGACTGTATATCAAATAGGATTTCAACCAATTAATATACAGTCTATGGCTCCACCTTGCTATTACAACAGGACTCATTTTTTGATATGCACCTGTTACATACCGCTCCTTTAAGTTTCTCCCCGTGATTGTGACTTTATTCCCATCTGACATGACCTCATATTCCTATTATACTGCACATTATATTTGCAAGGATCCGGCTCTGGTGTCATTTTGATCATTTTATGGATGAATTCTTATTTTATTTCATAATCTTTTTAAGTGGAAAAGCACAAGCAGGGACAGGGGTTGCAAATTAGCCTTGGCTAGAGAACCTTCATGCATCACATCTGTATCTTGTCATTGTAATCTGCTTTAATGTTTCTTGTGTTGCCCCTGACAAATAGCGAGCAAAACTTTATAGCACATCTCATTCCAGGTGGACACACAGCTCACTGCACAGAGTGTGAGCTCTGAAAACTGCAGCCACAAGAATCATGTGGGAGTAAAATAAACACAGTTAAATATATACACAAGATAATACCAATTGGCATTAAAAAAAAAAAAAAAAAAAAAAAAAAAAAAAAAAA
>JAJHUR010138202.1:0-31851 GCA_027495735.1 Lutjanus campechanus
AAAAAAAAAGTGATTTTTACCTTTATTTATTTATTTTTGTATGATTCATTAAAAATCAACAACAACTAGTTTCAGGGAGAATAAAACCGCACTCTGCTCAGTGAGTAACCTTACCAAAAATGCTTAATGCTTCAGACTCAGTCAAAACAGTACAAAATTATAAAGTATAAAGATGCACAGAGCATTAATAAATGTCAATAACAATGACAAACTGTGTTCTTTTTGGTAAAAAAAAAAGAAATAAACGCTGTTTTATATAATAAAACATTAAGGCAATTGATTGAGACGTACTGTACAGGTGTGGCTTTTGCGTGGGGGACTGCTATGATTGGTGTGACTCACTGGAGGCTCCAATGATTGGTCCAGTTTGCATAAAAGTTGTGGTGATTGAATTTGCATTAATTGTTGCAATCGCAACATTGCAATTTCCTGGAGGGACTCAGAAGTAGTGAGCAAAGATAGATGATTCAATAATCCACAGCTCTGACCAAACTAAATCTGACACCAGTATTAACAAAAACAGATAATAGTTCTGGCTCTGGTTTTTCATCAAAAATCAGATATTATTATAGTCAATATTTAGCGCCTAAAACATGTCAATTCCGATATACAAAGATATAGCTTTGATAAGCCAATATCGTCTAACAACAAAATTTCTCTGCACTGGGTCTGAAGAGTCTGGACCAAACGATGACAAACAGCACCTGACCAGAAGTAAAGAAAAGTATCTGGACAGAGTAGTTCTTAAACGTAGGACCATGTAGTACTTTTAAATCAATCTACAGAGGCTGCATCTTTATGTGTGCATAATAAGGTTTTGTAAAAATGGAAGAAGACATAAAGAGCCTCTGTTACTGTCACTCACTCCATAGATTACTCCTTCGTACTGGCAGGAGCCCTGGGACGAGGAGATGCTGTCTCTTATACACATCTCCTCTCCAAACTTCCTCTCCTGGTAGTTCAGATCAATGTAAAGTGCCACTTCACCAGGCAAGTGACGCCAGTGGAATCTTCAAACCCGGCCTTGTTTCGTTTGAGGACACGTACTGTCCAAAATTGCTGCCAAAAAGTCTAAGCTTGTTAAGCCGGAGGCCTCTCGATGGAAGATGAACAAGACAGTGATTGTTTCTTTAGTGAGAGGGAGGCAGGAAGGGGGTGGGTCTGTGAAACCAGTTTTTCACCAGTGATCAAATATAAAAAAAAATAAAAAAACAAGCAAATGCCTTTGACAAGTGATTTATGTGTTTCCCACCAAACTGCACCTCAATCAATTTCTGAATAACTTCGCAAACACAGAGACAAGAGAAAACCATCACACACATCTATATGTGATAACTGAACTTGTCATTCCAAAACCAAAGGCATTAATCTGCTGCAATAACAGCCTTCACTCCTCTGGTTTCAGCCTCTCCACCAGATTTTTATAACCGGGCTGCAGGGATTTTGCTCCCCTTCAATCTCAAGAGCAAAACTGAGACCCAGCACTCATGCTGGGTCTGGTTCTCAGTCCAGTTCCAGTTCATTTGAAAGGTGGTGGATGGGGTTGAGGTTAAGTTCTTCCACACTGAACTGGGAACTGTGCTTTGTGCACAGAGGCAATTTCATGACAGAACAGGAAAACGACAAACACAAGCAGCAGCAACAAGTAGGGATGCACGATATGGATTTTTTTTCAGCCGATGCCAGTAACCAATAATTACCTGCTTTTCACAGCCAATACCGATATCATAATAGTTAATATACAGCTGAGGGTCAGAAAGGCGGATTTCACAGGCTGTTTTGGAGATTTTTGTGGCCTAAAATACCTGATTTCTTGGCAGCTTTACTAAAGAAAAAAAACTACTAAACTGTGATGCATGTTTTGATGGTTTAATGTGTCTTTTTGCAATGAAATCGCAGTAGCAAGTGACAATTGAAAAAAAAAAGTGATTTTTACCTTTATTTATTTATTTTTGTATGATTCATTAAAAATCAACAACAACTAGTTTCAGGGAGAATAAAACCGCACTCTGCTCAGTGAGTAACCTTACCAAAAATGCTCAATGCTTCAGACTCAGTCAAAACAGCACAAAATTATAAAGTATAAAGATGCACAGAGCATTAATAAATGTCAATAACAATGACAAACTGTGTTCTTTTTGGTAAAAAAAAGAAATAAACGCTGTTTTATATAATAAAACATTGAGGCAATTGATTGAGACGTACTGTACAGGTGTGGCTTTTGCGTGGGGGACTGCTATGATTGGTGTGACTCACTGGAGGCTCCAATGATTGGTCCAGTTTGCATAAAAGTTGTGGTGATTGAATTTGCATTAACTGTTGCAATCGCAACATTGCAATTTCCTGGAGGGACTGAGAAGTAGTGAGCAAAGATAGATGATTCAATAATCCACAGCTCTGACCAAACTAAATCTGACACCAGTATTAACAAAAACAGATAATAGTGCTGGCTCTTCAGATGTTGGTTTTTCATCAAAAATCAGATATTATTATAGTCAATATTTAGCGCCTAATACATGTCAATACCGATATACAAAGATATAGCTTTGATAAGCCAATATCGTCTGTTAATTTATCGGTCCCAGATATTTATCATGCATCCCTAGCAACAAAATTTCTCTGCACTGGGTCTGAAGAGTCTGGACCAAACGATGACAAACAGCACCTGACCAGAAGTAAAGAAAAGTATCTGGACAGAGTAGTTCTTAAACGTAGGACCATGTAGTACTTTTAAATCAATCTACAGAGGCTGCATCTTTATGTGTGCATAATAAGGTTTTGTAAAAATGGAAGAAGACATAAAGAGCCTCTGTTACTGTCACTCACTCCATAGATTACTCCTTCGTACTGGCAGGAGCCCTGGGACGAGGAGATGCACTCCGGACAGCACTTGTTGGCAGGAATCCTCAAACGCTCGCCCTTTGGAGAAGAAACACACACACATGAATACGCACATACACACCAAGCATGAACAAATATAGACAGAAAGAGAGAAAATAATGCGAGTCTGTAACCAGCATGAATATAAAACTTGTCTGTCCATTTCCATGGAAATTAACCAACATGCGACACATATAACCCAACAGGACACAGAATAATGAAATATGAAGACTCTATCAGCCATGCACAGTGTGCAGAATACAGACCAAGCGTGGTGGAGATATTACAATACATATTACAGCAGAGATTGAACCCACAGTCCTGCAGCCGCACTGCCTACACACTCTAATTGAGGCCGAATGTGTGGAAGGAACCAAATGGGAAAGCAGCGAGGGCCAGACACACTGCCGGTGAATAGTTTAGGTGTCGTTTATTTGCAAATACAAATGATATGGAACGGAAAAAGAAGAAGGGCAGGAATACAATTTGTGTAAGGTGAGAGAAAACAACCCCCAAGAACCTCCTTGTGTCAATTGAAAATGAGAGAAAGTAACTAGAGATACACCGAATCAGCAGCAGAAAACAAATTACATGTGAACAGGCAACAGAACGGCAACTAAGTGAATAAATAACGATGAGTACGGGAAATAAAATAGATGGAAAGTGAGCTGTTCAGTAGGTGGTAGTACACCATGAATAAACAGATAGACCGAGCGTTTATATTGTACTGTCAGTGTGTCATTAATCACACACTTCTGGCACACAAGATTTTAAAAACGGAACAAGACCACCGGCTGAATTTTGACAGCATGTGGAAAATGAATCTATCACAGCAGCAACTTTGTGCTAATAAATTAAACACTAATAATCTAAACCTATAAGAACCTGAACTTTTCATCCTTTCTTTTTTTTTTTTTTAAATCCCTCCAGCTTTTTTCTGTCTGCTCCCTCAAATTTAATCACCAGAATGTGGCTGTAGTACAAGAATTTGATCCAATTTGAGATTTTATTGCTGCAAATAAAGAGAGATGGTTCAGACTCAGGAGGAACAGAGTTCATTTATCACTGGAGTGCTGCATTCTTATAGTTGTAAGACTCAAGGTTTTCTACCTTTACAGTTATTTATGCTGGAAAACAAACAATTATGTGGGGCTCCAGTGCTTCTCTGAAACAGTGAAGGCCACGTTCCTGCCTCATCATAAAATAATGGAAACTCAAACCTAAGAACATAGTGGACCATGAACTCATCTTTCCTTGTATTTGTGGAGCAGAGGTGACATATTTTCATATCAATCTATAAAAAAGAAAAGATATGAGGATATGGTTTTTAAGATTTTTTTTCACTAACTCTTATTTTATTCTCTTTTCTGATAGATTATGACACAAAATATTATTCTAGCTGGTGCCATTTCTGGTTAAAATCTAAAAGCAAACAAGTCACTAAAATTGTCAAAAAAAAATTAAAGCTACTACATTTTTTCTTATTTTTACTGAATTTGGAGGCCCCTGTGGACAAAAGTGGTAGTTTCCACCATAATAACCACAAAATATAATGTTAAATATAAAATTATATTTGAATTAATTATAACTTTTTAGATAGCTCACATACTATTTAATGTAACTTCCATGGGAAAATACGAACACAGACTCGTTTCATCTGATTTTGTGGAGAATCAGACCTGGTGACAGGCATTAAGAACAGCTTTACAGAAACAGCTGATCTTCTTGTTGATGTTTTTGTTAACTTGATGTTGGGAATATACAGGCATCAGTATTAAAATATGGTCAAAAGGTCAAAAAGGATCAAATCAAGCACCTGAATTGGGGCTGCAATAATTAGTCCATGGTGTTTGTGTCATATATAATTTCTGACTGTTGGCCAAACGAATAGGTGATTTAAGGATGACACTTTGGGCTCTGTGAAAAAGTGACTGAACTGAATTAAAACTACTACAAGAAGTTCTTATACACAGTCTCACTTCATTACTGATGCCTCAATATGACCTCCACGAGTTAATGAGACTATCCACGAGACGATTTGCTCTATAGTTGTTCTCAAAGCCTGTCAGATTTTCTGTGAAATCAGATTAAATGAGCCTGTGTTAACATTTTCAGGCAAAGTTACAATGAGTAGTACCTTAGCCAGTGAAAAGGATGCAAAACGTTATTCTTTACATCATATTTTGTGGTTATATCGGTGCAAAAACAACCTCTTTTGTGCAAAGAGGCCTCACAAATCAACAAATTATTATAAGTTATTTGTAGTAGCTTTCACTACTTTCACTGATTTTTTTAAACAATTAATCGAGATGAATTCATAAAGAAAATAGTCATTTGTTGCAGCCCAAATCTGAATTTAACATCTTTAGGAGGAGGAGAATGCTTAGATCCATTTGCATGCATTTCTGGACTCTGTTTTTTTCTCTATCAAGTATGTTACTTAACAAGCTCTTTGTTCTATCCAGACTTACACATCTGATGAGATGTGTCTGTTACCACAGAGCATACCATTACAGACATATCAAGACACTCCTGTGCAATTTAGAGATAGATTTCAAACGAGTCGATAAGGGTAGGAAAATGGGGTGGGGGCTTGTAGATAATGACAGTGGATTTCAAAAGAAAGCCCTATAATCAAAGAGAGGCAGGTGATAAAAACCATAATACTTTTTTATCACAGTGTAGGTGAGAGGGAGTCACATTTTAAGAGCTTTTTAAATGGAGGGAGCACACGGCTTGGTGAGCATGATGACTAATTTTTAATTAACATTGGATTGCTAGCCAGCAGAGTGAAATTCATTAGACATTGATTGTTGCCTTAGCTCGGGGTTGGGATTGGATTTGATGCCGTCACCGCAGGCTTGACGTTTAAATCACATTTAAGAAGAAGCACGGGGAGGAACAGCCAGACAGATGGAGTGAAAAAGGGCTTTGAAAATGTGTCCCTGTGAATTCAAATGAGCCCAAAAAAAAAAAAAAAGGTAGGCTGGAATGAAGAGTCTCCGAATACTTGTCATTGTGGCAAATTAAATGGTGCAATCGGCAGACTTCAGTGCACAATAGTCTGTCATTTCATTGATTCTTGTTGTAAGGGCAACCCGCAAAGATGAGTGATTAAACGGGCCCTTGAAAGAGGATCTGCACTTCAAGGCGAGAGAGAGGAAGATTAAAATATCACCAAAAAAAAAAAGGATCCTGCATATTCAACACCACACATTTTATTCAGTTACTGGTATAAAATGAATCTGGTTGCTGTCCAGTGGCTTATTTGACAGAGCAATGTTATCCTTTCTCACGCTGTCACTTTCTGTAGCTTAAATAAAGGTCCCTCACAACATTGACGACGTCAGTGGCTCCGTATCTATAAAACACACCGCCATCGGTGAAAGTGAACTTTTTCCCATTTTTGTGCAATTCCAAAACCTTTCAATCAGCTGAAGTTTTAAGCTAGTTCTGAAAGTGTTTCTCAAAGACAGGGCTGAGTTGGAAGAAATATCGTTTTTTTAATAGACTTAAACGTCTGTGTTTTCCACAGCCTTCACTGCATACAGCATCTTTAGTCATGTCAAGTGAGAACACAGGAAAGTCCTTTTTTTTTTTACTTTGGTAAAGCTTTTGTTCCAGCTTCTTAAATTTCGACACTGCTTGCAATTGTCTTCTTCACGTTACTTCACAGAAACAATGCTGTTCTTCTGCGTGGCACCTCTAATAATTTAAAGTAAGATATAAGTAAGCTTCCAGTTAAGTTATCTGCTGCATTGGCAACTGAGTAACATTAAGCTAATTACCTAGCCTACTTACATTTCAACACAAAGCAGGTTAGATGTTAATGATTTGAAGGATAATGCTAGTTCTCAATTTAAACCAAATTAACTGACTTTAGCATTAAGCTAGCTAAAAAAAACTGCATAGCCATGCAGGGCTAGCTATGTCTTAAAGCCCCAGTTACAAAAAAGGAAAGACTCAATTTTTATCATATACTACGTTATACTTACCAAATCTCTTTTTGTCATTTGAGCTTGCCTCACAGAAACCTTTTTATACTAAAACTACTGGAATTTTTCCAAGGCGTGTAAAAGATAATGCTGCTAATATTCTCTTTTTTTTTGTATCAAACAGTAAGGTAAACATGTGTTACCAATGATACTAATTAGGGTTTAATTTAGCAGAGCTTTCCTGCAGTGAGAGCACATGCACAGCAGCAGCACCCTGATTCTGTTTGACCCCAATCGAATGAGACCTTAATTAGTATCACTGGTAACACGTGTTTACCTATTTCATGTCAAAATGGCTGCTGTGGGAGAAAAAAAAAGGTCTATTTGTGTCGAAAAACTGTTAACAACACATCAATAGAGCCATAGTGTTTGCAGAGGGAGACATGTTTCTTCATTGCCATGACTCATTAGCACACTGAGTGTGTCCACTGAAAATAATCTACAACATGCACTATTTAACCCGGTTTGAGTCAAGTTTGCCCAGCTGTTTCAGGAAACTACTGAGCCTTTTTAAATTTTGAAACTAAAAAAGGGACACGAAAATATTACAGTTGTTTCTTTTTTAAGATTTACGTGCTCAATAAGAACTACTGGGCTTGAGGCTGAGTGCCACAGACAAGGTAGGGATTAGGGAAGCTGTATTGACACACCGACTAATACAATGTTGGTTTTGGTCTGTTTTTTCAAGGGCTTTATTGACAATAGGAGAAGAATAGAATAACACCAGCCTGATCCTTTTAAAAATAGATTTCCTTTTTGCCCTTGGTATGAACTGTCAACTGTAGTTTTCTATCTCAAAATAAAAAGCACCCAAACTTCTCTGGTAAAATGTCGAATGTCTTACCTTCTGGAAGTCACACTGTGGGTTAGGGCAGTGGGTGGACCTGCAGATGGCCACGTCGCTGTAGCAGGTACACTCCTGACATGACTGTGGTCTCCAGGATGTGTTGTTCTGTAAAAAAAAGAAAGAAAAGAAAACCAGACATGAAACACCACTGAGGGCAGACTTCATTTATCACTGGCTGTCTTTCTTACTGCCTACCAGACTCCATTAACATATTGCTCAATTTACCCATTATAAACACCTGCTCCTTCTAAAACAAACATTATTGATTTGTTATGACTCATAAACAGACACTTAATCATAAGGTGAACATTCAGCATTCATTTTAACTCTAATCAATGTGAAACGAGGCAAACAATAACACAAGTTGTGGGCCAGAATATAAATTTCAAAGGAGGACGCCACAGCTGTAGTGTTGTTGTCAAAGAACCGAGTATTTCAATTTAGCATGTTTCCTTAATCTCTGATGACATATCATGATCATTTTATGGTTATTACGGTAAATACATTTCTCCTTAAAGAGGTGTTACTGTAAGAGAAATAAATCTCACTTGGTTTGAGATTTATGGGGTAACTAGTTCATTTTCATTTACAAGATAGTCTTTTACATTTGTTTCCAGAGTGAATTTACTCCTAGCAAAGTAGATTCCAGACTTTATGACACTGTACAGTGTGCACCAACCATGCATTAAAGGTATAAAAGAGATACATGAAATAACAGAAAAAACTAAGAAACAATGGATTTATATAAATTAGTGTCATCTTCAAGGGAATCAGAACTGTTTCCATGCATTGCAGCTGCTCATATTAGAGGCTATATGAGGTTCATGATGGCTGCATAAGGTTTTATTGCTTCAATTTACAAAATGTGAGCACCCCCATAAGAAAATCATTTCGCACTTTGAACTCTTATCATCCTCTGTACCTAAGGCTGTAAAACACTGAAGGCTTTCTGCTGCAGGTGGAGTGAAACTGCTTCAGTGTTGATTAAAAGCCTTGAACACCATGGCCAACTACACAATGAGATAAGGCAAAAAAAAAAAAGGCAGAAAGGCTTGAGATTCCTTCAGCCAGTTGGCTGCATCCTTTAGCATGACTGCTATTTGTCAATAGCTCATAACACCAAGCTGACAATGTCTTATGGCTATCTTAAAGCCCAAACAAAATCAATATTCCAGTGCCTGCATATGCTCAGATATATCATCTTACAGTCCATAAATCCGATTTAGCTGGATGATTAATAACCCACTCATGACGGGAATATCCACGGGCAGCTGTGCTTATGGAGTGGACACTACAGTATGTAGCGGGGGGGTGACTGTCAAATGAGGAAACTTTGCTCCATTTGAGACTGTAACTAAAGCAGACATCTTAATGGACAGGAAACTTTAGCTTCAGGTAACAACCAGACCTCTAATAGTCCCATATATCCTGACACAAGAGGATGTAAGAGGGTACACAGTAGCAGGCATTACACTGTAGCTGGATCAATCTTCAAGTGTCCTGGCTGTGCATCCTGGGCTCAGCTTGCTATTCTTGCATGTACAAAAGAAAAATGGAATATAATTTAATCAGGAAAGCTCCAATACTAATGGATACAAAAGACCCTACCTTGGATTTATCTTGCCACTGCTCAGGCCAGATGCCCCTAGATTAAAAAACCTCCCTGCAGAGTCTGTAAGAGCAAAATACTGTCTGTCAAAACTAAATTTAATCTATCATCTGTATAGTACAGATTTATTTTATCTTCACACCGCCTTCAAGACTAAAAGACCACTGTCAAAACAATTTCACTTCTTCTATGAATTTTGTAAGAAAAAGGAAACTAAGTTTTATGTACAGTGTCAAAAAATAAACAAATTTAAGTAAAAATCAGAGTATTTAATGGTTTAGAACAGATGTCTAACAGGGTTATTTTATGCGCATCCATCCACATCCATGATCATCTTGCACATTATGAGGAGGAGATAAAGTGTTAAATGGATCCCTAGATAATGGCATTTCTGTCAGCACATCTGGTTAATTATAATAACAAACAGTGTGATAATCCACCAAACGGGGCCACAAAACTCCAACAACAACAACAACATGTTACACTTTCAACAGTCTGTAACAAGTCGGAGCCTTTCGAGACACAAGCTACGTATCTAAAATGAGTAAGTGTAGAGGTCTACTTATCTGTGCATAAAAGATCATTTCAGTTTATCAGAACTTGGGTCTTATTTTTGTACTTTTGAAGTCATTTCTGTTGATTATGACAACAGTGTACTCATCAAGTTCATTGCTAAGATCTGAGAGGATGGTGACAGTGCTACATCAAAGTTTGAAACTCAAGCAGTCAGATGATCAGGGAGGTCGGAAACAAGCAGGCATTTAATTCAGATCTAAACCCCAATTTCTTGAGGTTAGACAATTGCAGCTGGAAGTCGGTCTGGAAAATATGATCAAGGTTAACAACTGATAGTTCTAATAATAATAATTAATTATAATATAATTATAATACATACAGTAGTTTTCTATTCCAAATAACTTTGGCTAACCTGAATGATTGCATAAAAAACTGGATGTTTTTGGGCCATGAGATCTCAGCTATGAACTCTTCAAGTATGTTATTATTACTTGTTTGAATTATGGCAAATTATGAACATAACACTTTTTATAAACTACAATCATCCTTTACTTTGAATTTCTCTGAAAAAATGAGAGCCTAACATCTTAAAACTACTCCTCTTGGTAAGTGAGTTAAGGAACAGAAGAAAGTCAGGCAGTAAACATGCAGTAAAGCAGGAGTATAGCTAGGTCATGTGGAGAACACCACAGAATGAAAATGTAATTAGGGAAAGTAGCCGGCTGAGGGGAATGGCACTCCTGGACAGAGCAATGTGAGTTGATATGTTCCCTGTAATGTGGTCTGAGCTATTTATGTGTATGTGTGATTAATTGCGAATTTGTGGGTGTGCATCTTTGCACAGCTGTGGCCAGATGTGTAATGAGTTTTAGGTAAGGGCAAATGTGTCACAGGCAATCTCAGTGCACAACATTTATGTTCCAGCACAGGGAGGAGGAGGAGGAGGAGGAGGAGGAGGAGGAGGAGGAGGAGGAGCGACCTTCACATGTAACGAGAATGTGGGTGTGAACAGAGCACGGCAGTTTTTACAAGTAGGCTTTGGTCCCCTGTGACCGAGACCACGTAACTCAGACACACACAATCTGAGATGTATGATACTGAGAGGATCTAACTCAGACAGGTTGTGCGCAAGCTGCAAATTAGCATCTTTAACTGTTAACAATCTCCTTAAGATTTTCCCTGAAAAATGGTCTTGTGTCAAGGATCTACAGGGATCTTTTGGCACAATATATTATATTTGTCAGTCAATTTACATTGTGATATTTAATTATATGTCTATTTGTATCGAGACAAGTACATACAGTAGCATGATACCAAGGCTCCTGCCTCAGCATTTATAACCTAAGATTGATTTCAATGTATGTCCCAGATGGGCTTTTGTACTGTTTGAAAAAGACAATCTGAACTGCCCTGACCACAACAACAAAGTTGAGCATATAACTTTTCCCATTTGAGCTCTGAATGGTAGTTTTAGATTTGTAAACTGCTGTGGTGGATCAATAATAGTGCTAACCAATCAGCGTACTCACTTAATAAGCCTTTCCCTGTAGAACAGAAGGCTGCAGCGATCTGCTTCCATCTGGTCCTATCCTGTGCAACATGCTGTGCCTCGCCCCAAAAACCAAAGAGTAGGACTTCATAAATAATGCTGATATCATGTTAATGAACCCCAAACAGTCTGCAGAATATGGACACAGTATAGCCTTCGGTCAGCCCAAACAGTAGCTGATGGGGGGCAAAGTCACCAATGTGACCAATGTGGTACTCCCCTTTAACGTAAATTAAGGTACAATATTAAACAAAATTTAAAGGTGAACGCACAGACAGAATGCAAACACACTGAATTATATCTAAACACATCGATGTGTATTCTACAAACATTTGAGGGTTAAAAGGTAGCTTTGTAGTCTTTGTAGTTATTAAAAGATACAAACATTTTGTTCCAATACAAGAAAAAGCAATCCATCCTAAAAAAAACAAAAAAAAACCAGATTCACTGCAACAGGCACTCAGAGTTGCAGCCCTCTGTGCACTCACACTATTACAGGAAGGAGAACTGTCTTTCGGGTAATGTCTTCTGGCTGCAAAGAACAATTCACAGGAGAGAGTGGAATCAGTTTGTCATGCTGAGTATACCAATCCCTCTCAGTCTCTGTTTGCATTAAATAAAAGGCCGGTGATACCTGGCCCTGGCCTTTACTGAACTTTAACTACAAAAGTATCTTCTATACAGTCACTGTGACAGGGCCAGCAGGACATCTTGACCATGAGCGTTTCAGCTCAGATCCACCACACGAATCAATCTCACTACAAGTCGGCAGTGCTCTGCATTGTGGCGACAATCTTTTCTTTATCAGATGGATAGCTTTCTAACAGATTGCCCTACAAGGGGAAAAGAGGTTCAAAGAAAACTTTAAAATGGAAAATCGTTCTGATTGTACCAGAACAGTAGAACTTCAGGCTACTCAGAATTTTTCTTTTCTTTCGAGTATAAAACTTTATCAGAAATATATTCAAGTGAAAGCAGAAAGATTTTAGAAGATGTTAGAACTGGCTTGACACGATAATTCATGAAATTATACTGACAAAGAGAGAAAAACAAAAGCTCCAGCATTCAGATCATTTTTGATAACAGAGACAGAGGCATAGCTATTTTTTTACAGATTAAGAAAACTGATTGCACATCAAAAATAACATCTGACTTTTAAAAATCATCTGAATTGTCTGGAATGCACTGATCCCATAATCAAGTCCTGAGTTTATTACTTTATGTTTAAAGTTCCCATTAAATCAGATTTTTTTTGCTGGAAAATAACTAAAAACTGTTGATGACTCATCCTGCACTCGAGGGCGTACACAGAATTTGTGCATAATGAACGCCTGAGCATACAAGGAGACTACTCTCATGCTCTGGAGTGGATTGGAGTGTTACTGGGAGGTGGCCTTCATTGTACAAAAGCACGACTTTTATAACTGTATTCACTGATTTGGTTGAAACTGGGTCATATTTTCAAGAGAAAACATGTTGTGTTTTCTGGTGGTGTCCTCCAGCTGCACAGCTTCATCTCTCTCTGATTTGGTTAATTACTGAGCTTTCCTGATGGACAGATAGCTTTAGATTAACTTGCTCCCAAAGTAGCTAACCGTTAGCGGGCAACAGAACTGGGCCCAGCAGCCTCCCAGTAAGCACAAACACAGACAAACACAGACCAACAGGGAATATAGTTCTCAGGTCATTTAATGATGGAAAGATAGCTTTACTTGTTACTAAAGTAAGTCAAAGTAAGTTAGCTCATTTAGCTGTGACTCCAGAGTGCTCCTGGGGTGATTGGACCTAATTTTCTGCCCTAAGTCTGTCCCTAGCTGACTGTTTTACAGGAAACATGTAAGAAATGACCACTCTGCTATAGCTGCTACATGGAAAGAAATAAAAAATAAAAATTTGGGCTTTAATGTACCTTTTGAATTCAAGTTTTTATATGTGTGTGTTGCACTGAATGTGGTATGTGTTTGTGTTTAGGTTGTGTGAGTGTTAGATGATATTAATAACTTGTATGTGTGTATTTGTTGTTTGGAAAACAAGAACATCACATGTAATCATTTAAATTGGGCAAAGAGGTCACTGGGGTTAATAATAAGTCTGTTGGCATGCAGGTATGCGCGCACAAATAAGTTTCCCGTTATGGTTGTGTGGCTGCCGTTCATCTCAGTAAGTCTTTCTTCATGGAGCTGTGTAAAATTAGCACAGCAGCTAACACTGTGGGTGACTTTAGCCCAGACCGGACTGAGTGCCACAGCTCAGAGGGCGAGTCCATTTCAGCCAAGGTCCCTGGGGGATCGAGGGGGTTGCACTCAATTCCAAATCCTCATCCTGTTTGGCTCCCATATAGACCACGAGCGGAATGGGATTGACCCCAGGTTCGCTGTAAACACGGACCTCTCAAAGTGGTTGGGGCAGGGGAGCAAAGATTTCCCACGAAACCTGGACTCGCTATTACCTGACCTACCCCCTCCTGCTCTGACAAGTCTGAGCCAGGGGAGCTATACAGCAGACAGCAGCGTGAGTGGTAGCGGCAATCCCTCCCCTCCTCCCAACGAGATTGTCCCCTACAGGGACCCATACCTGGGATTCGTTGATTAAACGTCTTAGGAGTTGAGGGCTTATTTCATTCCCCCCCAGAGGAAGATAGCTGCCTCAGATCTGATTTAGGACTGAACCAGCTCAGCCAACGTGGCTGCATGTCTCCCATTTCATAAAAGAAAAAATAGATCCATAACTTTCACTCATCCTAGTAGAGGATGTTATATAGGGCAGAGCTAAGTTTGGGTTTTGCACTGTGGGCCTTTGGCTGGTAGGTTGTCGTTTGAATCGCAGACTATCTGAATGATGTGGATGAAAAAAACTGAGCTACAGCCAGTGGTTGTGCCCCAAATATTCTAAAATTAATCTAACGTCATCTTTAACAATATGTACATATTTTATGTAGATGATTACCATACTGCATACAAAACTTGAGATAAAAAATAAACTTTCAAGCAGTAGGAAATTACATAGCTAAAAATACACAGAGTCATCAAGTAGAGCTGTGTATGTTTACAAGAAGAGTCTATTTGAATGACTTTCAGGGTATTAAAACATGATACAACAATCATCAGTTCCTAAGTCCTGCCTCTTTTTGGTCTGTGCTCAAATGACAGTTAAGCAAGCTTGGTACCCTGGCCAACAAACTAACTAAGCATGCTAACTAGCTAACTAATCTGCATCAATCGTTAGCTAGCTAGTTAGCTAACATTTTGCGAACACTGGCTGGCTAGCTAGCTAGAGTTTTGTGAACATTAGCTCACTCAAGATGTAACCCTAGATGTGACCCAATATGTCACTTTTGCAAGTTTGCTCAGCTGTTACACAGACCAAAAAGGGATGAGACTTAGGACAAGTCAATTAATCATTTAGTCTGTTGAATGTTAAAAAAAAAAGGTCCCATCTCAATTTCCTGATCCCAATGATAATGCTGATGTCTTTAAACATCTTAAAGGAGCAAAAAGAAACAACAACAAAAAACAAACAAACAAAAAAAGCCCATGTAAGGTACTGTAAGTATACTAAAAACTAGGGCTGCAACTACAAACTAACAAAAAAAATCTGCCAATTATTCCCCAGCTTAATCATTATCTTGTCTTTAAAACAATAAATAATGTCTATAAATCTCTGTTTTGTCCAACCAACAGTCCAAATACCTAAGATATTCAGTTTATTATCTTAAAAGACAAGGAAAAACATCTTGTTCTCCCATTTAACCAACAAAGGTTAGGCTCTTTGCTTAAAATATAAATGACGTGCTTAATCAATTCTGACAAAAAAAAACAACTGACGACTTTTTTTATGACCTTCTTTCATCACACTTTATGCTAACTTGTTAACATCATGCAGAGGAGCCCAGGGGTCCCTGTGTTCTCATCATACTCTCATCAGTTAATTGCACAGTTAAGTGATGGAAGAAGTGCAGCTTTAACCTCCATTACTTTGTTCAGCATTCAACATCAGAAGACTGGGGTCACAGTGGGAAGCTCCCAGTGAGGAGTGCGTCTTGCTGCATGAAAATCAAGCAGAATGAAGCTGAAAAACAACCCGCATCCTTGAGTCAATTCTCCCTGGATAAATAAAGAGGGAGGGGAAGACTCGGTTGCCCCTACACTAGTTTAAGTAGCAGATTCAATTAAAATCCAATCAAGAACAAAAGGTTGAGTCAAACATTAACAGGGCTCAGTTTTGTGGAGCTGTCAGTCGCACTCTTTCATTCAAGATGTGGAGAACGCTGAAGAAAGGCAGCCTGCCAGGCTAGCAGAACGTAATTGGGCTAAAATTGGCCCAGGAGCTGATAGAAACTAAAGCTATTACTGAGGCAAATTCAATCTGGGGACGTGATGGCTTACAGCGGCCAAACAGCTCTGCTGCCGACTGAGACGCAAAAACACTCAAGTTTCTCCTTGAGGGGAACCTGGTTCTGTCAACACAGCTTTATATTTACAGCTGAACAACCCGACCACTCTGAGGTGCAGCACATCTGTGTGTGCTTCTGTTTACCACAATGTATGACAGTTTCAGGTTTCAATGAGGCAATAATAGCAGAGCAGAGTGACTTGACCTCAAATCAATATCATTATAAGTTGACAAATTTACTTTGACAGCAAAAAATTAACAATATTTTGTTCAACATTTCTCTGATGACAAAACATCTGTCTCACAAATCATTGTAGGGATTTTTTTTCTATTACAGAATGCCACAAACATGTTGTCTCCATTTATTAGAAATCATGTAGAAAAATAAGTTTTTGACATGTGTGCATCCTGATAGATCAGCTCAAAGTAGGTTAAGGGACGCTTGTTTTATGCCTCAGAGTGCTCCAGATGGATAGTTGTGGTCACTTTGGTCATATGGTCACCTCAAGTTAAGCGTGAAATTCCATACTTGATCTTGAATAGTAGTCCAAAAAAAAAAAAAAATCCCAATTCAAGGGCCACTTTCTAACAATCACTTTTCATTGATTCATCTTTCATCATCATCCACTCAAAACTATGTTTTTCTTCCCGTTCCTACACTTGGATGTTTGAGCTACGCAGAATGAGACACTAGAGGGTTGTTTTCACACTCATCTCCTGAAAGCTGAAAGTTTCTGTGTTCACTAAAAATTTTATCACAAGGGCCGGGCCTACACGCACGATTTGTGACATCACAACTAGTTTGGAAGTCAATCCTGGTCCAATTTGCACTTTATACAAGTGTGACATAGAAACTTGAAGCCTCCAGAGCACCAGCGCTTAAAATAGACTTAACAGTGATGTAGAAGAAACGTCCAGCAGGAAAACTTCAGAAATGAACAAAATTAGCATATTCTTAGATTCTTGAATTTTTAATGAGGCAGAAGGAGTGGATGCCTTTTTAAGGATTTTAATGTGGAAATTATACTTTTTGTGGGGGCAAATATATCAGACACACATTATTGTTCCAACCAGACTATTGGTATTATGTCTTAATACAAGTCTGGAAGGGATCTTTAACAATAAGGTTTAACACAACAATGATGAGAAGTGCTACAGGGAGCTCGCATGTCAACAGATCCGTCTACATGGCAAACCGAGCAAACTCCAACCCCTGATGAAGACTGTGTGACATGATGGAAAACTCTGGAGAAGCTATTAAATGGACCTTGAGTTGGGTTTGTTTTAAATCACACTCAGCCGTCGCAGCTTAAATGGAGTCTGATTCAACAATCTGAAACGTTTACCTTAGGCTGTGGTTTTGGTGTCAGACAGAGGACTTCTCTGTAAAGTTGCCATTTTCCAATTACACTCAACAATCAAACAGAAAAATTGAAGAGGTCGAGGCCCAAAGGCCAATTTCTACACCCAGGGTTGCAAGAAACAATGTGAACCAAAATTCAATACAGCCACAGGGTAGGTTAAGTTTTCAGTGAGCAGCGACTCACCTCTTTCTGCCTGGAAAGCCTTCCTTTTTTGCTTTACTGTGCCTTTTGCTCCATAGAAAGGTGCTCACAGCAACAGCCCCAGGCACACATTTTGAGGGTTTGTGAATGTGGCAATCGTAGGACATCACCATGTGAGTTAATTTGTATATTTACCATAAACTGTCGATCAAAGACAGCTACATAGATGGGTCTTTTTAAAGTATCTTATAAGATATCATCAGCTGATGTTGTTGTGAAGCTACAGGATTTGTGCATTTCAAAATAAAACCTTTGTGCTTAAGTTATACTAAAAGAATAAAATAGGTGAAAAAAGGCTTGTCAGAAGCACCAGTTCAAAGGATGCCAGAGGAAAGTTAGCTGTTTGATGTTTTCTTGATTACAAAAAATGGACTTGAGCAGATCAGCTCAGCAGCACACAGAGAGGAAGTGCTCCAAACTTGAAATTTTTTAGGTATATTAAAATACTGAGCCAGTAACAAGTTGTGACTTCAAATAGCCCGTCCACTCTTCCTCATTATCGCCGCCTGCTCTCAAGCTGCCTCCTCATCATTCTGGATCTTCAACACAAGCACAGCGAGTGTTAACATTTCTGTTTTTAGAGGGCAACAGCTGGGGTGCTCCTTTTTCGCAGAGTAACTCCCTGCCGAAATGAATTCAAATGTATTCATTTGCTGCCATTTAATTGCTTTCCTCCACAGCTTCCTTCAATGCCGGCCGAGTGATTATATGCTAATTTCTTGCGAGGCAAGCTGTGAAAACAAGCAAAGTTAGAGTACAGTCCGGCTGAAGGACACCTAAAACTGCCACAGCCTCTGCCAAAAAGCCTGATTTAATCGAAAGCTTTGGCAAATATTCAAAGTGGTCACAAAGAGATGACTCTGGCACCTCAACGGTCTAATCATGAATTTCCATGGCTGTCCTTCGAGTAATCCATCATCTGATCACCAACACAAGCTAGTTAGCAGCAGAGGAATCTGCATGTAAAGCAGCAGACTGTGTGCTCTGCCATGGGGTTAGCATTGTTATGCTAATAGCCACACATATCCATTGGGGGAAAGGCGAGTTTAAAAGTTGTGACTTAGCTCATTGATTTAACTTTCCCCCCTGTGCCTCCGGTCCAATTAGAGGACCTGCTGGTAAGACATGACAAATGACTGGCTGATCGTTGGCCTCCCAGCGCCCATAAATCCACCTGTCTGCTTTCGCCCTGCCATTGCTGCTATTGCTCCGGCAGCCAAATATCAGCATCAGGCATGTAATGGGTTTCGGATCATCAAACACATGGCAGAAGAGTCAGGGTCCACCACAAAAACAGAGATTGACCACAGTGAGGGTGGTGCTAGGAAAAAGAAAATATTGTTTTGTGAGACAGAGAGAGACAGTGAGATTTTAACAGTGTGTCAGTGGCATTTGAAGAAATTATCAGATACAAAAGAAACACTTGGTAGTAGGGCTGCATGATATGGTGAAAAAAGATCATATTGCGATTATTTAGACAAATGTAGAGCTCAGCAGTAACCCTGCAAACACAGAATGTCCCTGTAACGTTGCAATTGTGATGAATCACCTGTGGTGTAACACCTTTACTGCAACATTAGAATTACAACATTTCCATTAGTTACACTCCTGCTACATTGTTGATGGTAACATCTGCAACATCTGTTCAATGTCTTTTGCATGATGTTTCCTGTACTTTATGTAATGACATTGCTGGAACAATTCTAAAATGTCACAGCATCTCCAAATCTCCGTGGTGGAAACATCTGGACAACATACTGGCAGCGTTTTAAACACTGTGCTCCTGACAACACTCTGTTACAAAGTTATGTTGCAACAACAAACCTGCAATGACTTTGTGTTAGTAGGGAAACACTGTGGTAATGATAAAAGATTTAAATTTAAATTTAAGAGGAAGCTGTATCGTTCGCAATGGTTTATGGGATGAGTAGTTCTTTTACTCTATTATGTACATAGCCTTGTGCCATTGTCTTTTTTTTTATTTATTTTTTTACCATTTTCCAACCCTTTTCACTCCAAATCGAATGTTGTAAGGTCACATTTCATCTCATAGTTGGTTGGCTTGGTTTTAAGTATAAGGATTTTCTGAAACATCAATGAAGTATAGAATAAAATGAAGAATAAAAGAAATTACTTGCGGAGCTGGACCCGTTAAAAAAGTGAACAGCCACTGCTGAGCTTTACAGTGACTGCAAAATGATTCATAATTAGTGGTAATGATTTTTTTGCCTCACAATTTATATTTTCATTGAAAAAAACTATTAAAATCATGATGATTTGTTGGGGTCTATGCCAAACTCTGCAGCACTGTAGTGCTTCAATATTACAGTCATGTATTTTTCCTTTATCAAAATTTACCATGTTGCAGTTTTGATTAATTGTGCAGCCACACTTGATAGCAAAGGACTGAGTACCATCATTTTCTTATGATGGCGTGCTGCAGAAGGAACCAAACTAAAATAACTTTGGGCCGTTCTGCTTGGATTACTCCAGACTGCAGGAACAGTCGCTGACCCATTTAGGAGGGTCAAGAATAGAAATGCACAGTCATAGCTCGCTGGTTAATATCTTTCAACTTTCTAGACACTGAGCAGAAAGAACATGTAAGAAAAACCAACCACACAAGGATGTAATTTCACATCAAATCATAAATAATGTCAGAGAGATGGTGTAACAGCTCACAGAAGAGGTTTTATGACAAGGACAGGTATGATATAATGGTGAGGTTCTTTTTTTCCCCTGTGTGGCTCCGTGACGGCGAGCACGCTAAGAGAAGCATTTCGCTCAATAATTCACCTCCTCTGTCTCAACGCCCATTAGTTCAAATGAAAAATCCATGCCACAAGTCCAGCCAAAAGTTTTAAGGCTGCTCTGACAGTTTGTGCTGCACTTCAGGTGTAGTTTGGTTTTGAAATTTCAGGATAAAAATGCAAGGAACTATTGAGTCAAAGAAAAATCTCAGTGGGATTCAGTGCAAGGATCCCAAATGAAAAGAAAGGGGGAAAATTACAGTGACAGAGATGCAGGTGAACAGAAAGCACAAAAAAGTAAATCACATACTGTATTTCCTGGGGTGATACATAATGCATGCTGCCGCCATTCAATCTGATGAGCTTGTTTCGTCTGATTGTGCGACTTTTGGAGGAGCTGAGTCGTTCATTATCCGGTTTACTGACAAAACTCATTTGCATTCAATCAAAAAGATTTCATGTTGAAGTCACGTTGCATAATTCCAGATCTGTTTGACAAATCTATCTAATTTGTTTCAGGTTTGTTTCTCCTGCGAGCCCACTGTGCGCTCGGCCCGGCGCTCGAGCTGCAGACGCGTCACTGTCCCTCCGGCTCACATGTTTCACCTCCTAACACCAAGCATCTTGACAAACAACAGTGTAACCCTCTGAGAAAAGAACAACAGCTTTTAGACTAACAAAACAAAAGGTAAATAATTCATGTATGTAGATAGAGCCTTTGAAGTCACTCTGCTATTCTTTTATCTGTCGTATATTCTTGAACACGAAGAAGACAAAGAAGATGCATTAAAGTTGGCTCACGCTGCAGGGATTCACCTGGAGGTCTCACTCTGTACTTGCGTCCATGTGCACATAAGAATGGCTTTCAATAATGCATCAGCTCTCCACTCATGACACAGTGAGAGTCATGTTAGGTGATGCAGATAGCTACAGCGGAACCAGAGATCTGCGGCCGTGCAACTTTCTAAATCGCTGTTTTCCGTCTCAGAGGAATGTAGAAAATGCAACTTGAGTTAAAAATTAACGACAAGTGATTTCTGACCCATTTTGACGCCTCTGATTTCTTGCTTATGAATCTGTAACCAAATTTTCATTTGGGGCAGCTGTGACGGAGCCAGAGCCACGCGCTGCAACGCACAACTGCAGTCCTGTTTGGAGAAATACCAGCTGGATAATGTTTCGTGAAACTGCTCATGTAACTTCAGAGCCACCAGACAGAAGGAAAAGGGGAGAGGTCAGAGGATGTCCTGTTGGCAGGATGACTGGCTGGCACTCAAGCTCACATTCATACCGGTCATGTTGCACATTCTCAGCCACGGTTTAACTTTAAAGACAGTCTGCACTGAGCTAAATCTGCTGCTTTTTAGTTAACTATTGAACCAGCATCATTAGCTTTGTACCTCTTATCTTTTTCTTTTCTTTTTTTTCTCTCTTTGTGAGGGAGAGAACATCGTGTAACCTCTGTGGTGAGGTTAATGTGGAGTTTCTTGCATCAATTGTCTGACATATAAAACCACTGTTCCTGTCTGCACCTTTTACATATGAGATCTGTAACATGCTGTGTTGATCTGTCTGAGAGAGCTTATTAGCTTTTCACACGAATGTGTCCGGCGTTAATGCATTACATTAGACATCAGCAAGGATATGAAAGAGAGAGACCATAAAGTAATATCCAGCAGCCATCAGATCCACTGCTTCACAAGGATTTCTTTCATCATGGTGCAGAATATTAAACTAGGATGCTACATGCAAGGATTTCACACATAAGAGCCTTGTAATGTTTTGCATGTTTAGTGTTTACAATGAAACTGTTTATATTTACAGGTGAACCATGCTGAAAATGATATTGAAATTTGATAAATGTCTGAGTCGGCAGGTTGCCAAAGTGAATTGCTATTAAGCGCTGACACTGTCGCAGTTTTGTAATTCTAGAGAGAATTTGGTGGTTTTCATATCGATACCAGTACAGTCGCAGTTTTCGCAAAGTGCCTGCCTGACATTTCTATTTTATAGCACTTTTCTTTTTGAAAGTTATTGTTATTAAAGGATCAGCGCCCCTTGATGCCTCCAATCCACAGTGGCTCACACATTTAGCTGTTATTGTAGCTGTTGCTGTCACCAACACACATCACTTCCTCTGTGCTGGAGAATTTTTGAAGGGGCCATTTCTGTGCTCCCGGGGTCTTTCTTCCCCAGATGTAAACAGCACATAATAGAAACATGACAAAGGGTCCTATTTTCCCCAGTCCTACATATGTGCTCTTCCAAGGTCCAATGTTCCCAAGGTCCTTCGTTCCCCATCTTAGCACAGAACAGGACCATGGGAGCAACGTACTTTTTTGAACATAGTAACTTGGGAGCACAGGACCTCGGGAACATAGGGCCCTGAGAACGCAAGACCCCCAAAACACAGGCTCTCTTTCAAAGGCTGGTAGTAGTCTTTTTTTTGCATGATATATGTGCTTTAGTGTTATTTTAAAGAACACACTCCAGATCCTGTAGAGCTATAAATGTATCTGGAACCCTTTTAGAACATGTTCTCCTGTGATATCAGAAACACTACAACAATATCACTTTCAAAAATAAGCAAAAATAGGTAAAAGTGCCTCACCGTGCATCCAGTGTTTGAAATTGTAGCCCTGACCTCTTCCCTGGTCTCACCCTAATTCACGTCAGAAAGCCCTCTAGTAGTACTGTGACATCAGCCGGCCATAAACTGAACAAAAGCATGACCTGAGGATGCACATGTCCGTGCTTTACTCACCACAAGCCTTGTAGTTGTGGACTCAACAGGCTCAAACAGAGTGGGTAATGTGCTTTTACTGTAAGTGGACAAAATCCTGTCCCTCAGCTAAGGAGACACCAGTCTTGTATCTCCTGACAGGTCGTAAACACTGCAAAACTTTCTTTTCAGGGTGTTAACATGCAGCAGTAGTTCAGCGAGCAGCTACGTACGTACACCTGCTCTCAGAAACACGATGCAGCCAGTTCAAGAATTAGCGGATGATATCTAAAGCTTGTAAAAGAAGCGCGGAAAGCTTGCACATCACCCTTTATGGGTGTAAAATGACTAGACGGACCAGCCACCTACCACACACACACACACACACACACAGATGAGGATGTATGGATTACCACAGGGGCAGCTCCCTGACAGCTTTAGCGGCCAAAGGGAACCTGACACAGGAAACAAGGCGTACTGCTGCGTGAAGAAGTAGCAGCTGTGTGTGCGTGTGTGTGTGTGAGTGTGTGTGTGTGTGTGTGTGTGTGTGTGTGTGTGTGTGTGTGCACCAGGCTCTACCCTCTGAGCTACACAACAAAAATAACATATGCCATTTGGTATTGGTGTGTGAGTGTGTGCAGAGCAGGAGAAGGCAATTAGAGCAGCGTTAAGCCGAGGGTGACAAACACACACACACACACAGTGCAAATGCACTTGCTGTGGAGTTGCGGGGAACATAAACACACACTCACACACTCGCCAACACTCCTTGTGGGTCAGTAAACTCATGCAGAGATGAAAGTACACAGCAGCACTCAAACATAAAGTACACTCTCTCTGGCTCTCGTCCTTTGATGTTTGCCTTTACTGTAGGTTTTGATCTATTACTGTCTGTATCTATCTGTGTGGACATACTCTGCTCAGTACAATGTAAATGTAATGAAGTGTATTTTCAAGAAGACATCTTAGATAAATTTGGGAAAACTGTTCTGTTTGGTTTTCAACTGAGAGTTCCATAATTTAATGTACAGGAAATACACCGACTGTGGGTAAAAACCTCATACAACTCCAAACAAATCCAAACTATCCCTTTAAACACACCCCAAACATGGGGTATCAAAGTAAAAAATTTAAAAAAAAGTGAAAGTAAACCTTTACTGTAAATAATTTAACATATCTGCTGTGTTTCCCTGCAATCATCTTTCCCTACCTGCCAGGAGATACAAGACCTTGTGTTGTGTTAAAGTTAAAAACAAAAAGGTGCAACACAGCTAACAAGCTACGACGGCTTTCTCAATATTGGACTGTCTGTCTGGCTGTCCACTCGAGGTCAGCACTGTCAAGACCGTTTGCTATTTGTGTGAATCTGAGTGTCAAAGTTCAACAAATTCTAGCTTGACGCCAAGGATTTAAGCAAAATTAGGATAATTCCCTGCCTTTCACTGAAACTGCCGTGAAATTACACTGTTCTAAATGCTGGTCTGACGGGACCTTTACTGCACTAATTAATTATTAGAATACCTTTGGTCTGAATCTTGTTTATAGTTGTTATTTATGCTTCTTCCTATTTCAAGACAGGTCCTGTTTTCGACCTCACCTGGAGGTGTGTTTAGCTCGCTGCGTACCGTAGCTGTCCACCTACACACGTAATGAGGGTACAAGAGAATTCCTATGATGTGGACAACTGTGCACAGACATATTTTTCTATAAATCCAATTCCCTTACTACAGTGATTGATGACTGGAGCTGCTCCAGTTACCAGGGTGAGAAAGAGAGGCGTGCAAACAGAGGGAGAGAAAGAGAGGGCAAGAGTCTTCACAGGAAACCACTAAGAGGATTAACTACACATGTTCAGCATTACCATATTACCATACATTTCACTTTTCAAACCACAAGACAGCCTACACTGAAGGGTGTGAGCGTGCGGCTGCGAGGGCTTAACCATTCACAGAAGTCAATTTCACCAAAAATAAAACCCCAAACACGCTCCCACACACGGTGGTGTTCCTCCTGTCGGTGTGTTATTACTGTCTTGATTAGGATAAGTGGAGCACGGCTACTGTTAAAGAAGCTAAATGAGCCAAAGTGTGCATGTATTGATGTGTGTGTGCTCATGTGTGCGAGTTTGTGTATAATCCAATCTCCCTTCTCCCTGCTCTATAATTGGGTTTTGTGCTCAGCAGCTCAGACCCAGGCAGGATCTTCCTTTAGGGGAGGTTTTGTCTGCTTTTTTTCTAAATTTTTTTTATTTTTTTTGGAGAGTCAGGAGCACATTGCAGAATCTCATACTCACCCCCTGCCTGTGTTCCTCACAAACAAACGCTCACACTGATACACATACAGGCTCTCCAAACACCCCCTGCCATCAAGGACGAGATGCTTCTGCAGTTTGTACGAGACATGATGTTACAACAAGCACCAAGCTGTGTACTGGTGTTAAGAGGAGCGCTGGCGGGCACTGTGTGTGAGAGGCAGCTTTGGCCCCGGGGTGACTGATGAATCCAAGTTATCACTACTGAACATTTACACTATTTCGCTGGCAGGGAAATCCAAACCCTAAAAATACAACCGCAAACACTCTCTTTTTGTCACTTTGGGAGGACACTGCATTGACTTTCCCTGTAACTACTACATGCTGTCAAAATGCAACTTAACAGTGCCTCTAACCCTGAGCTAGCTTTGACCTGAACCAAATTCTAACCTCAAACCTAAACCATAAAATTTGACGATTAATCTCATAGGAACCAGCTTTTTGTCCTCAGATAAGAGTCTCATCTATGTGACTGTGTGAACAGATTTTGTCCCCATGACCTGGTTTATACAGCACAAGTGCACACAGACACACATCACTGACAATGAATCAGGGATATAACTACAGATTTGGGTAATCCATTGATTAGTGTTTTTACACAAATCCATG
Source organism: Lutjanus campechanus (assembly GCA_027495735.1). Classification (NCBI taxonomy): domain Eukaryota; kingdom Metazoa; phylum Chordata; class Actinopteri; order Lutjaniformes; family Lutjanidae; genus Lutjanus; species Lutjanus campechanus. The sequence goes on from JAJHUR010138202.1 coordinate 25,746, forward strand.
AATCGTTTAGTCTACAAACTGTCCAAAAAGGACAAATGGCCGTCAAACTTAGCAGCATTAAGGTGTCACGTTCCATGAAAAACTGCTAAAACCCTAGAGATTCTGTTCATAATGATAAATAGGTAGATTTACCACATTTGTCTACGTCAATCTGATTTGGTCACTAGTGCCGCTTAAGAATGTATGCAAAATGAAAAACCGTCTCCTGTCTTCACCACCTCCTCCTCTACATTCTGACTTCATTATTAAAAACACAGATAGAGTCCGCTGTGAGTGGGAGCCAGCAGCATTCGACACACACACAACCACTGCACACTGTTACAAAGGAGACATTTGCTACGTCATCCATAGAGAAGCTCAAATTAGCCTGACTTATGTTTCACAAGAAAGACGACAAAGCTGTGATAAAATATCAGAGAACAGGAAAAAAAAACCTTGCACTGTGCTCTGTTCCCTGCTGTTGCTGCTGCTGCCAATGCTGTGCTGTCTGTCACTCAAACACAAAAACAGGGTCTCCTTGCTTTTATTCAAAAGGGGGAAACCGTGCCATCAAAATCCTGCTTGTGGACAAAAATACAGTACATTAAATTCATAGTACTATCAGAGAATGAATAGAAAATGTTGCAGGAGTTAAGCTCCACTATTCTCCGTCCTCATGCAGCCAGTGCAGGTGGGCCCCGGACAGTTTCTGAGCCCCTGTTGCACCGTCAATACTTGCGCCAGTGGCGGGGTCTGCCATCATGTGGAGCTGCCTCATAGAGATTTAACGATCACAACTTAAGTGATCAAATCATTAATTCATGCTTTCACTGCAGGAATATTTGCATCAGTTGCTGTTGCGGTCACATTCACCGACTGCATCATGACTTCATAGATTAAAACAGCAGACCGCTGAGGCCAACTGCCCGACCAAAGGCCAGAATAATTCAAGAGGACAAAAATCTGGCAATTGGAGCAAGATAATGTACTTTCTAAAAATACAACTGATAAGTGCAAAGTAATTTTCCCATCATGCTTTTGGAGAAAATTTAACAAAATCAGCGTCAGAATGAAGATGAAATGTTTCAGTTTTATGACTCAGGTTCTCTGATGAGACACGTTGATACAAACATCTAAAAATAGTTAATTATTGTAGATATAACTGCACATTTCTACATTATTCTAACATGTTGATGGTGATTAAAACCAAAGCTGTATACTTTGTATTTTGCTTTTTTACTTCAATATACTACCACTGATACATCAATGCCAATCCAACTAAACAAACTCATTTTTTGCATTCTCTCTAAACTGCATGGATTTAATGTGTATAAATATCTACTTTTACAGCACTCTTTATTAACAGAGATATTTTTTACCTGCAAAATGACACCTGTAAATGTGCCAAAAGCTGAACAGTCACCCAAGAATCTGATGGAGTAGAGAGATCCTATCATCTTTAATGTTTTTCTTTTTCACTTCCACCTTTTTTTTCACTTTATTGACTTTCCTCTCAAAGCAACACCTCTGTTCCCCACTACTATAATGACCCAGTTTGCCCTCAGGGATCAATAAAGTTTATCTGATCCGATATCATCTTCGCGTCTTGTCTTATCTCGTCTCATTTCAAAAACAGAAAGAGAAGACAAGGTTCATCTGACTATGAAGTAAAAACCAACCATATGTTAGTTGTTTTTAGATCCATGATCAGGATGTTTCTCCAGCGAAGAGAAAACCCAGATTTCTTCTGAGAGTGTTTCTGTTTGGATCATACTCTTTATTGAAAATCTGCTCCTTTAAATGCAAAATAGCGACCCTGATTCAACTATTTCAGCATCACAACCTCTTTTGAAAGTTAGGCGATGATGCCAAACAGCCAATCTCTTCATCTCTCTTTTGTTCACTCATGTTCACGTTTTGCACATCTTATTTCTTTCTTCTTGTTTTCATGTCTGGATGTTTCTCTTTTCTATTATTTTCTATCTCTTCTTTGGAGGGATTGCTTCTTCTTTTGGAAAGTTTTTTTTTCTGCATTAGACTCTCATGGCTTCTTTGAAACAACAGAACAAGATATATTTCTCATTTCCATTTTTTAATATATATTACACCCTGTTTACAAATGGCATTAAAATGTGATCTGTATCCGTGTAAGTTATCCAGATAAGGGAAAACACATGCTAATGCAAAGTGTAAATGCTACGTGATCAGAATATGATCAGATCTGCCAGACCACATCCGGAGGTAGTCTGGCTTGCATTGTGTTCAGATCTTATGTAGGTATAAATGCAATCTGTGCATCAATCTGGAGAACTTATCCAAATATACTCTCTCATGCATATTCAGTTCTGCACCTTGCCAACATTAGTACTACAGACAAAGATTTATTATACTTTTATTAAGCATGATAACTTTTATGACTGAATAAAGACTTCTTATGAAACTTGCCTTGTCATGTCTGTCTTATCTTGATTTTCTAAATTATTTCTCTCAGGGAGTACAAGTAAAAGCTTTAGAATGCAGGCAATAAAACAGGTGATTCAGTGCTGAATACAGTCTTGAGTTTCAATGTTTCTACATCCACTCCCTTGTTATGCAACAAGTGTAATATACTGCCATATGCACTGATATCTAGCTGTCAGAATATGGAAGATGTGTGGATTTATTAGTACAACATAAAGGCCATGGAGTACTTGTTTTATTCCCCCTGCAGGCAGAGAAAATGTGTAGCTCTCAGTGAAAAGTAGGACTTCTGCAGACACTGTGCCCGGTCGTCTCCCTGCCAGCCTTTTAAGTCACAAGAACTGGCTCCAAAAATCTTTATGGAGGGAAGTCGGCCAACAAACTGTGCTGCTGTGTTGAATGGCTTAGCTGAGAAAAGTGAGCCAACAAGTAGTGTGCCGTGTAGGCTACTTTCTCTCCCCCCAGTGAGCACAGTGCCGGAGTAATTATTTGGCAGAAGACATTGTGAAACAGATCTGACGGCTGCAATTATGACGAGGACGAGGCATGACTGCTGTGCCGACCCGGTAATTTCTCCACTGTCACAGGCCGTTATGCCACTATGGGTTCGGGTGGAGTGGGAGGAAATTAGGATGTGGGTGAGTTTGAGTCCAGTTGATTGGTCCTGATCATCCTGAGGCGTGATGATGAAGATAAGCTGAAAACTGAGTGTCACAGATTCTCAAAGGAGGTCTGGACTATATCATGTGTTTCTGTTCATGTATTAGGAAAGAAATCTTGGACCAATTTTTTTCACTAACTGACAAACAACATCTCCACCTTCATCAGTTTGTGGAGGAGAACATTATTATTATTGTAGCTGCTAGGATTCCACATTTGCAGGTACAAATGCAAATGCTAGCTATGCCTGGAAGCAGTGACATTCACGCATCGACAAGCGAGAAATGGTGTTGGCGTAGGTCGAGTGGTGAAGACCCTCTGGTTGTGGTGCTGCACAAGGAGATGATTCACACATGTCCCGTGGAAAATGATTTGTGGCAGACATCTCCTCATGCTGTACCACAGCTGAAAGGTCTTCACCTTTAGACAAGACTGTCAGAGGTGCAAACACAAGTCACGACATGATTTTTGCTTCAATAGCAGCAGATTTGCCTCTACAAACAATTTAACTCTCTGAACTGTTACAGTAGGTGTTTTACTGACACTGTCTTGCTTTCATAGGAAACACCGGTGAACCCTGAGGTAAATTTTTGCCTAGAAACACCCCACTTCATTATGCATTTAATACAGTGTACAGCCTGGAGGAACTGGTGATGACAGTTAAGTATATGGCTGACTAATCAGAAAGCTGCAAACAGTGAAATTTAAAGGTTTATACTATTGTAAAACCACAAACAGCTAGTGAGATTTCTTAAAACTACATAACTGGTCATCTAAAAGAGAACGACGAGATGGAATAGACAATACCAGTTTATTTGTAGGGATGTGCACGAGACTGACACAACACTGTCATGAACATGAAGGAGTCTTTTTGATTGTGGTTATTAAGTGTCATCCAGTCAATTATGTCAGTTTGAATACAAAATTATGGTTAGGGTCCAAAACAATGTCAACTCTGCATGAAAAATGACACAATGACTTAATGGCACTTAATGACAACTGACAAATATCTATAAAGATTCCTTCATGTTCATGACAGGTCTGATGTCATGCTTATGACAGTGTCATGTCAGTCTTAGGCACACTCATTCAAATAAAGCGTTGCCAAATAGACTAATATGACAGTCCAATTGTCCAACGGTCCCATGATGTTTAAAAAAGCACAAAATATAATTTTTCTAATTATAACACTGTTTTTTCTGAGAGGACAGGGAGAGTCTCGTCATCACATGAAGAAAAACAAGAGTCTACAGCCATGCTGACCAATCTGTGAGGCTGAACTTAGGCACAGTGGTGCTTTAAGCTAAATGCTAACGCCAGGTCACGTTAACATGTTTACAACATACTGATGTTTAGCAGGTAAAGTGTCTATCACATTCACAAATAACATTTGCTGATTAGTACTGAACATGGTACAGCTGAGGCGGATGGGAATGTCATTACAAATAATGGACAAGCGGAAATTTTAACCTGATGACACTGCTCAATATTATAAGGTTATTTTCACCACTTTTACTGTAAATCAATGGTTCTAAAGCATTTTCACACATTTCATTGACCTGCAGAGAACCTGACCTAAATCCATGTACATGTGTGTTTACCTCTGGGAGTGTCAGTGGGTGTGAGTAGGAGTGAGCGCACCCCTCAGCACTTCTAGTTGAAGCAGAGAAATCTTTACACCAGGGTTAGAAATGATTGACATGTGGACTTCCTGTGTACCGGCCCCAAAAGGCTCATGGAAGAAATCAAGCGTCTGCAACTGTCCAATCATCTTTAAGGTCATTGCCTCTAATCAATGCCCCTCAGAGAGCAATTTACAGTCGTCACCTGTCAAGTGAACACAGCATCCAGCCTGCAGGGCAAATCAGCCAGTGAAGGCGACATGACATTACTCTAAGATAGTTGTTGAGAAAGTACGAGAGCTGCAAGGAACCTTTAGGGTTTCTCCAGGCTTCAGGCCCCAAGAGAACCAGAAAAGATTCAGATAAGTGTTCAGGGTTGATGGAGGTACTTCCACAAATCTCACACATATTTTCCGTCATGAGGAACCCTGTCACTCTGAAGACACAGCTTTCAGATAGTTTATTCTCATCGCATCTATTACTCATTGCTACTAACAGGTTGAAATAAGTGGACAAAACCTGCCAAAATGTTACTCAAACAGCACAAGCACGAATGTTTCATAGGACATTGTTTTCAAAATAACGGGCTTAGCTTCACATTGACATACAGCTAACAGTTATAAACAGCTGATCGGCTTACAGTGAAGGACTCATCATCACTTATCACTGTCATGATATAATGTTTTACTTGTCTTGTTATCATGTAGGTTCAGTGTTTCTGCAACCTTTCAAGTCTGGGGAGGAGGGGGTGGGAGGGAAAAACTTGCTCCAATATTCTGAATTTGTACCTATTTTTGAATGCTAGGGTGTTACATATTTCACCTTTAAAAACCTTCAACATGCCTTAGCCATCACATAAAATGTACAAAAACAAATGTAGTACAGTACATGTATTATAAACCTAGAGTGACATAAACTCAGGCTCCCCTAATCCTTTGAATTTGATGCTTAATCTTCCATTAATTTGAAAGTTTAGCAGACATGCTGCTTGATCTAAACCTAATGTAAGTTATTAAACTCCTGCAAATCAATTTATATTAAAACTCCAAATCAATGAAGTATTAAAGGGGCTTTTAAAATAGAAAATTGAGGAGATGTGTTACTCATAAATACACAGAAAAATGATGTAAGCCTCCGTAGGGCTAAAACAGTTATTCTCTCCTTTTAGATCCTAGACCCGATGAAGAAAACCACGATAATCTCATGGCCTCCGTCAGCGGTGCAGCTGTTACTCAGTTGGTGCTCTTCCCCTCTCAGCTTCAGTCAGGTGAAACAGGAAGTCGACGCAACACTCACACTGTATGTTCAACCTAAACACGCAGCTCCAGAGCAATAAAGAGAATCCCAAATCAGCGAACAGAGGGGTTACACAAGCCCGTCTCCAT
>JAJHUR010138202.1:31871-74722 GCA_027495735.1 Lutjanus campechanus
TTTTTTCTGAGAGGACAGGGAGAGTCTCGTCATCACATGAAGAAAAACAAGAGTCTACAGCCATGCTGACCAATCTGTGAGGCTGAACTTAGGCACAGTGGTGCTTTAAGCTAAATGCTAACGCCAGGTCACGTTAACATGTTTACAACATACTGATGTTTAGCAGGTAAATTGTCTATCAAATTCACAAATAACATTTGCTGATTAGTACTGAACATGGTACAACTGAGGCGGATGGGAATGTCATTACAAATAATGGACAAGCGGAAATTTTAACCTGATGACACTGCTCAATATTATAAGGTTATTTTTACCACTTTTACTGTAAATCAATGGTTCTAAAGCATTTTCACACATTTCATTGACCTGCAGAGAACCTGACCTAAATCCATGTACATGTGTGTTTACCTCTGGGAGTGTCAGTGGGTGTGAGTAGGAGTGAGCGCACCCCTCAGCACTTCTAGTTGAAGCAGAGAAATCTTTACACCAGGGTTAGAAATGATTGACATGTGGACTTCCTGTGTACCGGCCCCAAAAGGCTCATGGAAGAAATCAAGCGTCTGCAACTGTCCAATCATCTTTAAGGTCATTGCCTCTAATCAATGCCCCTCAGAGAGCAATTTACAGTCGTCACCTGTCAAGTGAACACAGCATCCAGCCTGCAGGGCAAATCAGCCAGTGAAGGCGACATGACATTACTCTAAGATAGTTGTTGAGAAAGTACGAGAGCTGCAAGGAACCTTTAGGGTTTCTCCAGGCTTCAGGCCCCAAGACAACCAGAAAAGATTCAGATAACTGTTCAGGGTTGATGGAGGTACTTCCACAAATCTCACACATATTTTCCGTCATGAGGAACCCTGTCACTCTGAAGACACAGCTTTCAGATAGTTTATTCTCATCGCATCTATTACTCATTGCTACTAACAGGTTGAAATAAGTGGACAAAACCTGCCAAAATGTTACTCAAACAGCACAAGCACGAATATTTCAGAGGACATAACGGCAGTGTTATTCTATATTTTTCTTATTGTCCACAAAACCGAGCCCATTGGTTCCTACTGGAAACATAAATATTGGAAAATAACTCAAAAATAAAAGAAAAAAAATTAAAAAGTCTTGGGCAAACAGCTGGTCGCTGTAGTTTTAGCAAACAATACTCAAACAGGAGGTAATATTGTATTTGTTGGAGACTATTTTCAGTGGTGGATTAATGCACATTTGGTGCTCTAGTGAGTATTTGGGGCAGCAGGACAGTGTAGCCTATACAGGACTGAGTCAAAACAAACTACAGTGTGTGTGCATGACACGGAGTCAACCACAGATTTCTCCATTCAGCTGAGGTCTGAACTAAAGTGTGGATGGGATAGAATGTCGGCCAACCAAGGTATGATTTCCACAGTTTAACAGTGCAATTAAAAAGTGTTTGGGTTAATTGACAGCCTATAGTTATCCGCGCAGATCGACCTACAACACACAGTTGCGCGGCTTCAGGAACACTTACTAGAAGATATCATGGGTTTGGACGGGTGGTAAAGAGACAAACCAGAGTTCCAGGTCAGTTATTAGTAACTTATAGAAACACTGCAAGCTGTCTCTCAAACACACACGCTGGCAGCTGTGCATCCCAGAAACAACCCGGCTGGTCGGTGCTAAAAGCTTGTTGAAATAGGTTAAATCCTGGAACTGTGGATCATGCTGAAATATGTGTGAAATATGCTTAGCTGGAATACTGACTTCTACAACAGCAATGCTACAGACAGTATGTTCCCCTTTTAAATTCCCCCTCCAGAACAGATCATCTGTTTTTATTTTGCCCACAATGTTTGTTTTCACCTTCATTTATTTTACATGGAGCAAACATTAATGCTGGATTTTCACAGAATGAGTTACAGTCAGTTTGTGAGTCTAAGAAATCATTATCATAATCTTTTAGAAGAGTAGATGTCCATAACGGTTAAATTGAGCAATATATTAATGGAGTCTGGCAGGCAGTCACTGAACTCCACAGTGTGTATTTTCAGAGAAGAGGACTTTTGTTTTCAGAATAACGGGCTTAGTTTCACATTGACATACAGCTAACAGAGTTATAAACAGCTGATCGACTTACAGTGAAGGACTCATCATCACTTATCACTGTCATAATATAATGTTTTACTCGTCTTGTTCTCATGTAGGTTCAGTGTTTCTGCAACCTTTCAAGTCTGGGGAGGAGGGGGTGGGAGGGAAAAACTTGCTCCAATATTCTGAATTTGGACTGGAGTACCTATTTTTGAATGCTAGGGTGTTACATATTTCACCTTTAAAAACCTTCAACATGCCTTAGCCATCACATAAAATGTACGAAAACAAATGTAGTACAGTACATGTATTATAAACCTAGAGTGACATAAACTCAGGCTCCCCTAATCCTTTGAATTTGATGCTTAATCTTCCATTAATTTGAAAATTTAGCAGACATGCTGCTTGATCTAAACCTAATGTAAGTTATTAAACTCCTGCAAATCAATTTATATTAAAACTCCAAATCAATGAAGTATTAAAGGGGCTTTTAAAATAGAAAATTGAGGAGATGTGTTACTCATAAATACACAGAAAAATGATGTAAGCCTCCGTAGGGCTAAAACAGTTATTCTCTCCTTTTAGATCCTAGACCCGATGAAGAAAACCACGATAATCTCATGGCCTCCGTCAGCGGTGCAGCTGTTACTCAGTTGGTGCTCTTCCCCTCTCAGCTTCAGTCAGGTGAAACAGGAAGTCGACGCAACACTCACACTGTATGTTCAACCTAAACACGCAGCTCCAGAGCAATAAAGAGAATCCCAAATCAGCGAACAGAGGGGTTACACAAGCCCGTCTCCATCTGGAGGATTCTTTCCATGAATCTTTAACTCTACCGGTAAATGTCAATGATTTCTGGATATTTTTAGCAGCAGTGGCATATTATTCTACTCCATATAACTCTGTATAACATACAGGAGACAGAGTCGATCCAATAGAGGAGTCTGAGTCTGAATTAGCTATCAACGTCATGCTGTGCATCATATTTTCGATTTCTGATTGTGAGAGCCGACAAGATGACCACCACTGCAGAGTTACAGTGTCAGTGTCAAGATCGATGTAGCATTTCTGTTTAACCTTTTTCTTGCAGAGCTACAATTACGTCCATACAATCAAAGGCATGTCAGACAGCTAACATTTGTTCTACTTTATTTTAAATGCCTGTGTGACGCATAAACACCAAATTATGTCAGGGCTGAGTTACAGTACCAGGTATACATGCAAAACATATAAAACCCAAAATGCTGCAAAAATCATCTAAAAGTTTCCATTTGATGTAATGTGTTCCAATGTAGATGTTTCCCTTGAATTCCTGCTTGTAGTTAAGTCACATACCTTGATGCAAATATCTGTCTTCTGCATCAATTTACTCTCATTTTGTTGCACATTTTTCATCTTTTGAAACTTTAGGATCCCTACTAGAATTAAATAAAAGGATTAGTGGGTTTTCACAATGCTTGGCTGAGAGACTATTGGATCCTGTTGTGGTTAAAACGAAGACATAAGGTTTGCCCTCTGAGTAGTTCAACATAAATACAAAACACAGAGGTCTCAATTAGTTAGTTTGGGGAGTTAGCCTTTCCTAAACCTTGCTAGAAGCAAGAGCAACCAGCACAAGTTCTAATGTCTCGTTAAAATACGGACAAATTGTTTGACTGCCAATGTCAATCTTTCTCTAAATATTATTTATACTAACAGCTCCTAGTTTTGGTTTTATATCACTTTTACTGTGTATTTCAGCCACAGCACTCTCATTGGTCTCATTTCCAGCACAATCAGGTCATTTCCAGCAGTGTGCACTACACATTACTACTGCCCGGCACAGAGCAGCAGACAACATTAAAGACTATCTGGGAATGAAAGTGGAACACATATGAGTAACTATTGGATTTACAATCATCAGGTGAACACAAACAAGTCCAAATAAATGGTTATGTTGTTCTGTGTCTGGTGGATGTGCAAATAGGCAACTGTTAGCTAACATATTAGCCCAAACAACTTTAGGGGCAGTAATATGTCAGAGGAATGTGTTTTTCAGCCTGTTTGTGAGATTCATCTGCCCCTTAGTGGCCAAGAAAGCTCAGTTAATACAGCTTTAAGCAACTAGAACTACCCAGCAATAACTGAAGCTTACTTTTAAATAAAGTGTTTAAAAGTGTAGTGGTACACTATGAAATTTCTGTACCACTCACTTTACATCCAATCGATAGTAAGGAGGCCGCGAGTGCGAGTCCCCAGCATTGTGTCCTGACAGTAGGTGAAACAGAATACTCCTGTGACCCTCGAGAAGAACAGAAAAGTGCTGGCTAAGGAAATAAAGAGCTGAGGAGAAAAAGGTGGAGGGGATATTTTTACTTCAAGACAGGAACAAATTAGAGCATATTAGAGCCAGCAGAGGAGGAAGACATGGGAGAAGGCTTTGTGACTCAGGTGGGACACGGCGACGTGAAGTAATTTTTGAAGAGATGAGATTTTGGTTTACAAGCTGGAGACAGGATGTTGTTCTGCTGTCCTGAAGTTACTTGAGTGCTGCTTTTTCTTTCAAATAGTTTTGTTTTTCTGCTCTTTCTGTGCTCTGTTTCTGACTTACACGCTTAGAAATCAGGGTTCCACAAGGGTTCCTCCAGAATAGTTCTTCAAGAATTGTAGAAATCCTTGAAGAACTTTTCCAAGGTTTCTTTGTACTATAATAAACAAACATTCTCAGTAGAACCCCGTGGGTGGGTTCCAGATGAAAACCCTTGGAATATAACAGGGTTCTCAGTAGAACCCACTGGGAAGACTTTAGATAAAACCCTTGTAACATAAAAAGGTTCTCGGTAGAAACCCCAAGGTGAGTTCTGGACAGAACCCTGAGAAAGGGTTCTGGGTGGAACTCTTACACCATAGAGGGGTTCTCAGCACAACCTCTCATAGAGGGTTCTGGGTGAAACCTTTCACAAATGGTTCTCAATATAACTCTTTATGTTGGGTTCTAGGTAGGGCTCTCTGAAATGGTTCCTAGTGGAACTTTTATAAAAAGGTTCTAGCAGAAACTAAAAGGGTTCTCCAATAGGGACAAGCCGCCAAACCTTTATTTCGAAGAGTTTCTAGCCTCTCTCTTAAAACAGGAAACTTTCAAACACTTGGTTTGGTTATTGAACAGTTGTGGTTCTCCTGCCTGTGTTCTGTTGTCCGGTTCCATTGTGTCTTTTATTTGATCTCTTCTTCTGCATCTTTTCTCTGTCTGCATGCTGCCTTCATGTGTGATCAGCAGTGCAGTTAGCTGAACTTCTCATCTCGCTGCAGGGTTCTCGCTGCTGCTGCTGCTGGCATGAGCAGGTGCTGGTGTGAATCTCTGACAGCTCCGTCCATATTTAGTAAAGCTCTGTGATGACTCCACACACTGTCCCTCTGCCTCCAACCCAGATTATTTTGGTGGCAAAGACTTTCCAGGCAACGGCGAAAAAACAGCTGCAGCCAGGCGCCACGAGGAAAACGCGGCAGCTATTTTAACTTTCACTTTGTAACTGAATATTGGGGGAGGAAAACAGTCACCAGGCTTCAAGTTATTCGGGCAGACTGATTAAAATGTATCTTCTGATGCGTCTCCTAAGTGCTGAAATGTGCATGTTTACACAAAAACTGTATTAATAATAACAGACGTCAGTGGAGTAAAACATTCCTGACGCCGATTAGCAGACGACGGCAGCAGACAGGCAGCCATTATGAATCAGATGATAGCTGCTCTCAGTGTGGCCTACATCGCAACGGCAAACATGATACTGCAAGCCAACTATTTGTGGCCTCATAAAGGAAACTGCCAATGGGCCGTACTGTATTTATCCATCTTGGCTCAAATGTTTTCCTGCCACAGGGAAAGAAGCCATGAAGGGAGGAGGGAGGAAGATGGTTTGAAATCCATTCTCAGTCAAGACTGAATGTTTGGAGCACTGCTACACAGGTGGCAAATATCTATTACTTAACGTTTACTCCACTACATCTCAGTGGGAAATATTGCATCTCTTAATCCACTACCTTTATTTGACAGCTGCAGTTACTACATGAATATTTTGCAGAGCATATGATCATCTTATAAAACACAGATAGTTAACATCCCTTCATCTTTTCTGCTACAACCTCTGTGAGCCGATCATCTCTGCAGCTGTCAGCCGTCATTTCAGCGTCAGATTGACGTGACCCTCCTGAACCGAATTCACCTCCAGTTCTCGCCACTGAGTCCTCCGACTGAGCTCATCAGAAGTCCTGCTCCATCTCATCCGCCCAGTTCTACAGCCATAGCTCTTCAAGTTAAGGCAAGTCAAATTTTATTTATACAGTTCAATATCACAAATCACAATCTGCCTCAATCCACAATAAGTACAGTGTGGGACAACCCTTGTCTCTTGATTGGGTAACCAAAGAAGACCCTTTTAACAGGGAAAGAAAAACCACCACCACCACCAGTGCCTGATATTCCTATACAGCTTGTAGCATCAGGTCACCATCAGCCCACCAACCAGGAAATGCCAATATACCCCCGTGCTAGCTGTGAATTTGCTACATCCAATAAATAAAGGAAAATAAACCCACAAAATGTCAAGAAAAGAAAATACTGGACTATTTCCCTTGTTAAACAGAAAAATACAACCACACACATTATATATTTTCTCTCTTATAATGAATTAAGGAAAGTATTAACTGCCTTTTTAACTTAGCTTAAAACACACTTGATTCAAACTCAACAGATAGAAACATAGTAAAACTGACCAGAACCATCTCGGTTAGTCTTTCTTGTGTTCTAACAATTACAAACTCTGATTTGGTCAAAATAAATCTTTGATTTGTTGAGTTAGATGTGAAAATATTCTGGTTCTACAGGCCTCACGCTCGTTCTTGGGCTCAGCGGGTGTACAATGTGCTGCTGAATGAGAGTGCACCCGTCACTTGTTTAGACTAGGAATGATAACGATTAATTGATGATCCGTTAATCGTTCATTCAGAATTGGATCGATCAAGTAAAATTGAATCGATCTACTATCAAATAATCTGAAATATAGCAGAGCATACCCCGCATGTTATCTGATATTTAAGTATATATGTTTAATATGTCGGCCTTTATGTTTCCTAAGCTACAGTATGTAATGCTGTCACAGAATATGGAGTATGTTGCTGTGGCAATAAAGCTTTGAATGAGAGGAAAAAAATGCATTTGGTATTGTTTGGTATGAGCAAAATTTGCTTCTTTTTAAAAAAAATAATGATTAATTGATTGATTGATCCTTAATGTTACCAATGATTGATAAAAGGAAAGTTTTTAAAATCTGCAACCCTAGTTTAAATTAGCTAAATAAAATGATAAAAAATCAGCCCCCCAAAAACAATGACTGCGATGGTGAGATAGCCAATATATTCATCCTAACCTAATCACTGCCCCCTTAAAATAATTATGTCTCAGTGGGGTCTAATGTCTTGAGACAATAAAGACCAAAGATTTTCTTCAACTCTCCTCTTGTTCACTATATCAAAGGAGTAAAGTAAAGGTCCTTGCAGTGTGAAGAAGTATCTGATGAAGCAGTGAGAGGTGGTTACCAGCATCGCTGGAGTCTATTGGACTCACTTGAGCGTGAGTCAGCAGGTAGAGAGGGTCATCCTCTAATCACAGGGTTTGGCAGTTCGGTCCCCAGCTGAGGTGTAATTGGGCGAGACACAGGACCCCGAATTACTCCCCAAAATTGCACGGTAGCCCGCTGCGATCGGTGTGTGAGAGTTTGTGTGTGAATGAGGAGAAAACGATGAAGCACTTTGGATTAAAGCACTGTATAGAAGCACCATAAATGTATCTGAAATGTATAATTACTGTTTATTTTTCAGATTAAACATCATCTGATAAGACAAGATGCAAAGCTTGCTAAAGTAGGTGGATCTGGATGCTTCTTTCAATACTCCTTTGGGGGTTTGTTTTGAGGACATTGAGTCATTTGAGGAGAATCGCTGGAGAATTCAGAGCCTCAGCTGTCCTGCTTTCATCCTGTCTCGATTCACTCTGGATGATGGTTTTCATCCCCGTGTCAGTCAGTTGTCATGTAGGTGAGTGCTGTGACCACGATGACATTAACTGAAGTGTAGCTTTGAACAGAGAGCAAAGAATTACTTTTGTTTTTGATGAATAAAGATCCTCACAGTGACTGATGAACCGGTCTGAGGTGGATGGAAGCATATTAAAGATCATTTGAGCATCATTAATGCTCTTCGGTTTGGTTCCACTAGACTTCTTTTTTATCTTTTTCCTTTTATTCAGATCAAGGGAGTTCAAATCCACTGTTCATATTCATCCAGTCTCTCACCTCTTGTGTGTACCCGGCATCACAGCTAGTAAATTGTTATATTGTAATGCTGCAAAGTAACTCCAGTGTCCTTCAGCCGTCTCATTAGTGGAGCGTTCGCCGCAGTTTGTGACTGATGAAAAGAAAGTACAGCGTGATTTGTCTTTGCAGTTTCTTTTGGAGATGAAGCGGCGTGAATTTAGAAAGGAGCAGGAAAAAAAAGTGGCAACATCATAAAACATGTAGCAACATCTGTAAAACATAAAACCAAAAGTGGCCCATGAGGGGTCGTGAGGCGCTCGAGTGAGAAACATAAAAACAAGATGAGATCAAAGATGACTTTCACACCTTGTCAACTAAGTTTAAATCACTGCAACAAAAAAGCAAATACACATATTAAGCTCTTATATTGGACATTAATACGTTTTCACCTTGGAGAACATTACTTCTGTGTCTACTACACTAAATGGCCAAAAATATGTGGACATGCAAACATTATGCCCATACTTCACTGTACATGGGCATTAATCTGCTGCTGTAACAGCCTTCACCCCTCTGGTTTCAGGTTTTCCATCAGATATTGAAACCTGGCTGCAGAGAGGCTACAGCTGCAAGAGCAACAAACAGGTTCAACACTGATGCTGGGTGACAGGACTAGGACTAGGAAAACTATTTCTTTATGGTCCTGGCACTGTGCAGAAGGACATTGTTATGTTGACACAGGAGAGGAGGAGAGTAACCAAAACTAGTCAGTGGACGAGGGTGTTCATATACTTTCAGGCGTGTAGTGTTTATTATGAGCTCAGACCCTCAAAAACTCTGATCATTAACATCACACATAGTTTTAATAATACCAGCCAAATTTCCTTTATATTAACAATTCGGCAGCTTTGAAAGTGACAAAATGATAAGATTTATACTCTCCCTCTACTGAGGCTTTTAGCCACCAGACCAGATATGATGAAACTATATGCAAATCCCACTAGTTTCCAACTTTGTCATTTAAAAAAAAAAGCTACTTTCTGCAGTTAAGGTCAGGCAGGAAACTCAAGGGTAGAAAACACAAACTGAGTGGTATCTTTTAAAACACATAAATCAAACAAGCTATTAAAAGGTAGAACGCGTAAAAAAAATTGGCAGTTGCTGTTTGTGAACACACCAGGTGGATAGTTGATTGTTGTGTCTCAATCCCAAGATGTCTAATACAGATGTTTTGAGCTGGTAAAGCTTCTTGAGCACAGCTAAATAACACTAAAATAAGAAGATACAGGCAGAGGGGTGGGGTCTCTGTAGATGCAGGTGCCATCACACACTTCTGGTGGTTTGTCGGTCATAATTGAGAGGGATTTTTTAAAATAATCTTTGCATTAATATGGGGGAATCTTGCATAGTTTACCTTTAAAAATGTCACCTTAGTGTTTTTTTATTTTTACCTGATATTTTAAAGAATTAACGGTTTAAAAAAAACAATCAAGAGATTATGTTGAAATCCGACTTCCTCATTTGCTTCAACGTTAAAATGTGGCTGTTGTGTCTACATATGATGCCTCTGCAGTTTTATATTTCATTGTCTCCGTTCAATAATCGACTTGTGATCACCAGACAGCTGGACCAGAATCGACTCTGCGACGTGGAGCTCACTGCACACTCATGTGACACAAATGCTCCACATGCCACAGTGAGGACAGCAGGCAGAGAATGGACACGGTGATGAAAACTGGCATTAGTCTGCACTTCAGGAACCAACAACAAGGGACTAGTGAGGGATCACAACATGCATGTGCCATCAAATACATCTCATACATGCTGTTTGTTTCATGGGTGCATGGCAAGGACTCCTGTCGGGAACATACTAGTGTTTTTTTCCTGTCAAATTTATTGTTATTTCAGCATAATTTGTCATAGATTTACAAAGAGAAACCATTCTGGACACTCATGCAAAGGTTGTTTTAACAGTCCGATGCCAAACATCGGAACTTGGAAAAGTTTGAAAATCAAACTTAAAACAGAATAAGCAAACAGATGTTATAGTGAGAAGGATGATGTTAAGTTATATTCCTTTATTGCAGATCTTGCTGTTAGGAACCTGACTCTCAAGCTGTGTAAGAGTGTCCTTGAATGCAACAACAGTGAAAGTTTTTTAAAGCTCTGACTTGTAACTGAGTTACAGCGCGACAATAACCTTGAGAAGCTGTTAAAGCAGCAAATGATGTTCACTGAGATGAGGTTTCATGTGAACTGAACTCAGCTGACACCGGTGGCTGTCTGGAGGGAAGAAATCAATATAAAACCGCTAGAAAATGGTCGGATATAATGTGAAGTATACATGTATGTGAGAATTTATGTTTGGTTTGATTCAATTATCTGTTCTTCAGTTGTTTGAAGAAAATATGTGGAATAAGTCAAAACTCAGAACATTATCTTCTACTTATTTTCACAGAGTTTGTGGGAGTTTTTTTCACACAGCCCAGGGACTTGTTATGGTATATTTCATGATGCGTGTTATATATACACTTTCAATGTCTTCTATTCTTTTATTCCTTTATTGTGTTTATATTGTATTTTGCTGCCCTGCTGCAAAAAGAAAGTCTTTTTTTTAGGAACGTGAAAATCTGATCTGAACTGAGCCGAGGAGGAGTAAAAGTCTCGACTTCTGCTTTTTTCTGTTATAGCTGGAAACCAGACGTTCTACTGATGAACAGATTAGGGTTTCCAATTAGGAAAATTCTAAATGTTGTTTTTCATGAGTAGCAAAGAGAGAATTACATCAATATCTCGCTCTACAAACTTGTTGTGTAATAGGCTTACAGTTTTAGACAAATGTCATACAATCATGATTCCCCCCCCCCCCCTAAAACTATGACATTATTCTCAAAAATTATGACTTTTGTATTGTAATATGTTTTTTGCTTGTAGTACTATAGATATTATTGAAATGATTTTTTTCTCATAAAAATATAACTTTGTTCTTGTAATGTAATAACTGTTTTCTCATATTATGACTTTTCTTGTATTTACAATTATCCTCAGGATTGTCACTTTTTCTCAAACAGCTGACTTGTAATATTATATTATTTTTCTCTTCTCTTATCTCTTCATTCTTGTAACATTACTCACAATACTTTATTGTAATAATAAATAACTATTATGTAGCACTGACTAGATTTTTTGTGAAAATGGAATGGGACATTTCAATGGTATGATATAAAAATAAAAAATTCATTCATTCATTCATTCAGTCACCATGCTAAGACATGCCAGATCAATGATATATGGTCCTTTCAAAGTGCAACATGTCAAGTACACATTTGTCACCATATTAATGAAGGTTCAAAGGTGGAGAGGAGGTTCAGAACAAGGTGAGACAGATTCTCGCTGCCATGCAAACACAGTAAACACAGAGCAGCAGCAGCGCTCTGTCCACAACCTGTCAGAGGAGAGAAATCTCACTCAGGAAGGCAGACGGGCAGAAAGCTGTAATTTCTTCTGTTATCAAACAGATGCAGACTGACAGAGCAGCTATTGGATATTTTGCTCCCGGCGAGGCGTTTTGAGAGGCGCAGCAGGTGCCTGGGGGCACAACAGCACAAGTTATGTGAAATATGTAAACAATTGGCAGGCGGAGTTAGCCGAGTCATGTTGGTCTCTGCTCCTGCAGCCTACAGCCGAGGCCAAAATCTCTCCTTCAGACTCAGAGAGAAAATCAATATCAGACCATCATCTCCACCGCAAAGATAACATAAATAGCCCAAGCTCATTTCAAGCTGCTTTGTATGCAGAAAGTTACAAAATACTGGAAAACTCCCACATAGATTTTAATAAATTAAATAGCCTACATACGTACAAAAAACAACGGCCGAGAGAGGAGAAGAGGCATTAAAAAGTCAAAAGTTCAGTGTTGTTACCACAGGCTGAAGTGGCACAAAAACTTTTTATACAGTTACATTATTTCAACTAAACAACAGCAGCCTATCTTACTTCATTTCTATTTACATGGAGCCGATCAGACAGTCAGACTGAATGGATCAGGAGGCGTAAAACTCTGAGGAGCTTCAAAAGAAACATTAATCACTTGTTCATTGCTTTGATTCGAGTTTTTGGTTATAGGAAACATTTACCACTTTTGGTAATTTAAACATATTACTCCTGAATTTTTTACTTTTACATTTTGAATGCAGGACTTGTACTGTAACTGATTCATTCACCAGACTTTCTTCACCCCGAAAACGTAGCAGTGGTTATTTGTTCAAATGTATAAAAACGACATCTGACAATCAGCCTCTTCTGGCCTTGTGATAATGATCTATCAGGTGCAAAAGGTGAAAGTAGCATGAAACTGTTTTACTGCTGAAAAACTTTGGGTCAGTGAAAATGGTTGTGATTTTGACACAATAGGTTGTTGATTGCATCCTATTTCCTACCAACAGTCACATTTCAGTTTCCTTGAACCACAATCCTCCTAAATATTAAGCAAGTGGGTTTTTTTTGTCCCTAAATCTAAACAAACCTCAGCCATAGAAAATGTTCATAAGAGTTGTTTTAGGAGGATATGTTGTAATGCGTGGTATATACAATTTTATACAGATGATAGATGATTTTCCTTTACTGGTTTGACTAAATAACATTGAATTTAGCATATAATAGGTGTATAAAAATGTCAATATCATGACTTTTTACAAACACTGTACAATAGACTTTTCTGGGGGGTTTTGCATTAGCAGTAATATTTTTTGCTTGAATTCTTCTTCTTGCTCTATTATCTAGGGATGCAGTTTCTGTTGTTATGTACACTTTGACTCACTTCAACACTTGTGCTACTCAGGCTAATTACCAACTGCTTTCCATAAAAAATATGTAATGAAATAAAGAACTGTAAAATGCATCACTTTCTGTGCACTGAAACCTGGAGTGTTCACCCCAAAAATCAAAAATGAACAGTTTACCCCAAAATCAAAAATACGTATTTTGCTCTTATCTTTAGTGCTTTTTATCCATTTAGACTGTTGTTGGTGTGAGTTTTGGAGATATCACCCAGTTTCTCCAATATAAAGGAACTATATGCCACTCAGTTTGTATGCTCAAAAGATAACATTTGAAAAATTCAACACCAACGTCTCTTTCCTGAAACCATGACCCGGTTACTCATCCACAGACCTTGTTGTGAGCAGTTTTATATAGGAACTATTTTCTTTGTACTGTCTGTCAATCGTATCACCACACAAAAAGAAACATGCATCCACTCGTGGATGAGAGGCCCACGTTTGTGACAGCTTGGAATGTAAACATGAATGGCGTTCTCCTCGGCTGAGCTGTGACCTCTTGACCAAGTGTGGATGCACGCCTCCTTCTGTGAGGTGATATGATTGACAGGTGTAGTTGGGTAGAAAGAAAGTAGTTCCTACATGAACCTGCTCATAACAAGGTCTGTGGATTATCTTGAGGAACTGGGTCATGCTTTCTGGAAAGAGACATTGGTGTTTGAGTTTTTAAAATATATTTTTTGGCACTTTGAGCACCACAGCCAAGTGACATCTAGTTTCATTATATTTGAGAGAAGGCAGAGTAACTCTGCAACTCACAACAAAACAATCTAGAAGGATAAACAACACTACAGGTAAGAGGAAAAATATGTGCTCTTGATTTCTGTGTGATCTGGCCCTTTAAGAGTAAAAGTAAAAGCCTTCATGAACTGACTTCAGGTTCACTCACAGCACGTTAAGATGTTTCACAGCATCCTGACATGCTCATCAGTGCATTAGCAGTCCTGTCACAGAGGAGCTGCAGGGATCATGTCAAACTGCACTGTCACTGATAAGCGACAGCATAACCGTTTTCACGCATGAGAGATGATGCAAAATCGGCATCCAAAACTCCAAAACTTCTTTTCAACACTTCACGCATTCCTGTCCTCGGACCTGAACAGATTCCAGTCACGGCTCTCTGACTTCCTGACGGGGGTTTTTCTGTTCCCGCCCGACCCGGTGGCTCAAAAGGAAATTGATCTTTAGAATCCAGCTCCTGAGTTTTGGAAGAAAAAAAAAATCATCACTCAGCCCTCTGCCACATGCCAGCAGCTTCTGATGACCGCTCATTTTTCAGGAGACCCGGACTACATGACAATTTGTTTTTGTGCCCTCTGGAAGAAAAAGCGAGCTGCAGACAGAGTGGGCTGTACGTACTTTTAAACAGAACTATACCTCTGACCTCTCATTTATTCTATCAGACATAAGCATTCCTTAAACATCTCTGACAAAGCCAGATTCATCGTCATCTTATTCCTGTGCTAAACCATTTTTCTCCATCATTTCTTACAACCTTGCAGCTCTGCACCTCAACATGCATAGGTGATCCAGCTCTTGGAGAGATCCCAGCTCTCGACCCCAGGCGGGTGTCGCCATAATCAAGCTGACGAGCTGAGATTTGTCTATCTTTCAAGAAAACCTCCTCCTCCTCAGAAAAAACCACTCACACATCAGGAAAAAAAAGGAGCTCTGAGGGGGGAAAGTCTCCTTTCAACTTGTGCTGAGGAATAAATTGGGCTTTTAGATGAGCAGAACGGCCTTGAATTCGAAAAGATGAAAAAAAAAAAATCAAAGAGGCGAGTGGAAATGCTCTCATCTGCAAAGGATGTGGTGAAGTTCAGGGAGGAAGGAGGAAGGTATCTGACGCTTTTTCTGGGTTCTCTCCTATGTTCTTTAGTAGGAATGTGCTCCTCCAAAACACCAGCTGACTCCCTCTGATGCAGCTAAAGGTTTTACATGGAGCGTTTTTAAAACGTTGCCAAAGATTTGAGCATTAAATTGATGATGAAATCTGGACATAATTATATGAAACAAATGAGAGCACGGTGGAAATGATTACATTTGCTTGTGGTTCCTAAAATAAAACAGAGTAACAGTATATCTTGGCACATTTAATCCAGAGTGTTATGATCTCAAAACTGCTAATGTCAGTCACTGCTATGGGGCACCACTTTAAACATTTGTGAAAGACAACAGCTACTCCTCCTCCATGACTACTTAATCTAGGCTGACTAAAACAATCATGAGAAGCTGGGCGTAATTCCTTGAGGTGGCATCCATGACTAAATTTCAACCATGTCTCTGCTAAAATGGAGCCATCATGGATGAGGGGTTGTATCACATGGCATGGGTACAAAATATTTAAGAATAAGGCACAGGCTCCCGGGGCATTCGGATGAAAATCATGTTTTCCATACGAGGCGAGACGCTGCCAGAGAAGATTGAAATTATCGATGAAAACAATGTCACGTGTCTGGCATGTACGCGCTGCAGCCACATGTCGAGGCTGAGGATCAATTCCACATCTTAAGGCTGTGATAATGAGGCCAGAGTTAAAGACATTTTGCCACAGTCTTGGAGGAAGTTAAGAAGGTCAGCTAAATCATGTCTGAGCAGTTCAGAGTGTCGGAGTGCTCACATGAATGATTATGTTGCAGACGTGCAGATATTTACCAAGGAGATTCGAGAGGCATTCCTTCACACCCAGCACACAATGGTTGTGTTTACGTGCACACATGTATCTGGGTTTTGAGGCAGGATATGGCGTTTACAAGGGACATGAGAAACCTGGTTATTATATCTCGAGGTTTCTGAGTGTCTGTCATGCACGTGAGTCTTCATTTCTCACCATCTCAGCCACACACATTACCCAGTATCCTGGTTTCTATTTGAGCATTCTAGGTAGCATATCCAGGGCTCTCAAAACTGGGATAAGCTCCTATCTAGTCTGACTCACAGGAAGTAGAGTGTTGGAATATGCCTGCCATTGGCCGACTGTTTCGGTCGCCATTCTTTTCTCTTTGTGCTACAGTATGTGTGTGTAACTGTTTTCAAAGTCCTTGTTGCTATGTGAAACAACAGCAACAACCTCCGTGCCAGCAACCTATATGCTGAAAATGGCAAGTCACCACAACCCTAACCTGGTAGCTAATAGTATGAACATAAACAAACTGCCAACTATTACCTTTTCATTTGATGTGATTCATGTGGTGTTAATGTCAGGGCCTGCCTCCCCACATGCAAATGTTCCACCAAAACAAGTCCTCCCTAAACACTATTTTGCAGGGGCGCCATCCTGGGCTTTGCGCCACCCAAGACAAGTGTGATTGGTGTAACAAAATACAAACAAGCCAGAGCGTACCAAAATGATAATGGACACCTTGAAGTACAAACAAGGTCAGTTATGACTCTATTATTAATTTTTTGATGCATAGAGCTTTTGCATTTGCAAAACTTTCCTCAAGCAGAAAAAAAGTTATTTAAAAATATATGACATCATCGCGGGGCGGGCACAAATCCAGTGGGCCATATAACCAGGAGCTAAACCCGAAAACGTCTTCAGCTTAAGCGTCAAGCGAGCAACTTTCATTGGACTGAATGGGCGCCATGTTCACTATCTAGTTCATCTTAATAATAATATCTATGCTGAGTGACCTGTAAAGCGTTACACACTTGTAGAGGTTTCATCCACATTAGTGCAAGAAAAGGCGTAGGGGTGCAGAGTGGGAATGACAGAGGTGCTATTCACAATATTACAAAACAATGTAGCGTCAAAAATGATTTTGAAGCGGTTACTTTAACCGTGAAAGTACCACTGTTATTAAAAACTGCTTTTCGAGGCTATCCTTGCCAAGAAAGGCATATTTTAGTGGGGTTAATTGTACCAAATCAAGAGCTGCCTGTCTCATTTAACCTCTTAAAATGAAGTTCACATTTCCCATTAACCTCATCACGGCCCCTCCTTGACTTCCCTGTAGAGGACAATCATCTAAAAACTATAAGCGGAGAGTGGTCTTCCTGCTTAACGCTACAAAGTGATACCCTCTGAATGGAAGCCTGTGTCTTACAACATTAGACGCAGAGTAGAGGCCTCTTGAGGCAGTCTGCTCAGTTGTCTCTCATCTGTTTACTGTAATTACACTAATATCTCAAATCTAACAAGGTCATTATTTATTTATGTCAAAACACTCAATGCTGCTCTGCGTCTCAGCCAGAGCTGAAGGGTAGTCCTGACCCCAGCACTGCCCCTCCTCGTCCTCCCCGTCGGGTTTGTCTGAGCGGCCAGAGGAGGGGTGAGGGAGAGGGAGACGGAGGAATAGAGGCTGGAGGGAAGGATGAAAAGTGAAGGAGGGATGGCTTGTCCTGCGATGATCCCTGTCCACACACACACACAGGCTTACATCTAATCCTTCATGGAGGAGTGTGTGTGCGCTGAGAAAGGCGAAGGGGCGTGACATTCACACATAGACTGAGTAATCACTTCTATTGAGCGTTTCACCCTTATAAATAGATTTATACTGCATATACAGCTTCATAAATATCAGTCTATACACAGAGGTGGAAATGAAGTACGCTTACTCAGTACAGTCTTGATGCTCTTGTTTCCATTTTGAAAGATTTTCTACTATTTCCTTTCACATTTGACTGCTGCATTTTAGGGCCAGATATACTCCAAACGCAGACACAGACAGTGCACATACATGCAGATTTTGACCCAAGTTAAAAATATAACTATATGGACTGCATTTAAATACCACATTTACCCAAATGTGCTTCTCACTCACACAAACTTAGGACTCAGCGTCTTGCTCAAGTACACTTCAGCAATGTGGAGGAATCAAACTGTTGGCCCTGCAATTAATGGACAATTTGCTCTACCTCTTGAAGCACAGACGCTCCAATTCTCTCTTTCTTTCATCTGTTTGTATTTCGCTGTGCTTTCCCCATTCAGTTCACAAAAGGCCATTACCACCAAAATGGAACTGGTTCCGTTCCACTTCACACACCTAATTTGGAGCCGTTTGGAGCATTTCAACCAAAAGTAAATTGTTTTAGAACCTGAAAAAAATAATTAAAAATAGCAGGTTTTCTTTTACCTTAAGTGCAAACCAAAACTGGACGCGTCATTCTACAGGCTGTTGCGCACTGTGCAACATCCTCTGTTTTAATCCTTGATTAAAATGGTGCCACTTAAAACTGGTGGAAACTTCGGCTGGCTTTCTAGAATCTTCAACAGAACCGGTTCAAGGACCAGATGTGTTTTCATCTCACTTTTATATATTGGTTTACCTTTTACTCCCTCTTTTCCTTGTCCTGGAAAGTACAACATAACTCCAATTTTCAAAGGTTGCCACTTTGCTTGCATTATTTCTTTCCTTCCTTTACTTCAGCTTTCCTTTCCCTTTTTCCCTTTTTTCCTTTCTTCTTAACACACTGCCTTCCTCATGTTTCATCTATTCTTCCTCCCTTTCTTTCCTTTCATGTGCCTCCTTCTTTATCCTATTTCTGTGTCACTGAATGACTTCTTCCTCATATAGTCATTTGATCAAATGTAAATATTATATTTGTATTTATATTTATATTTATATTATGTTATTTCTACATAAAGGATATCAGTTTGTCTTCTACTGCTCTACCAACTATACACATGACACTTGAATTCATAAATTCAACATAAGGATGTCACATGAAAAATATATCATCCCATCAACCGCACACATCATGTCCTGCTGTTGGACAGAGGCTGATGTGACCAACATCCACCTGTTGTCCCTCACAGCACTTCGGCCTTAGATTTTCTGCGCCGACGGGAGAGGTGGCTGAAATGGCAGCGACAGTGACCTCACTGTGGCAGGACAGAGCGGCACAGATGGAGAGAAAAAGCAGGAGGAGGCAGCCAAGCATGTCGGCACAAATCATTCTCACACCAGAGGCTACCTGACAGGTGACTGCAGCACATTTCACAGGCCTCGGGTCCGCTGGGGGGATAAACGTCCAGTGAAAAGGTGCAGCAGGTAAGCGTAAATGTGGCAGACAGACTGGAAGAGGTTCTGCTTCAAGTGCCACCTGGGAGAAGTTACCACCCAAAAACTACTGCCTTAAGAAAGGAGCCTGCTCTATATAATTGGAAAGTCATGGTAGAAAAAACATTTCCCAGAACATCTTTAAAAACAGTAATATGGTGTTGCAGAATTTCATTGTTGAGTCATCAGTCTAGTTCAGGTTCAGTGCATCCTACTTTGGTGTTAACCTAAACTATGACTTATCTCGAAATAGCAAGAAACAGTGAAATTGTCCATATCGTCTATTTCCAAAAGTATAAATAGTACCTGTCTGACTGTTTTCTCTGGTGTAGCAACAGAGATTCAGCCCAGAAATGTTTTCCCTTAAGGTCCCCCTGACAAGGCATAAATGTCTTAATATGTTAAAGTAAAACAAGGCATTTATAATCCAGTCAAAGTGTTGTTGAAGTCCATTCATATAACTAATCATCTTAACTCAAGGCCGACACTTACAAGCTTTTTCTGATGTCTTCACCCCATTACCAGCTGCCTGGTTTCACATAAGTGAGGTCCCATTTTCCATCTGCTGGTGAAGACCATGAGTGATGGCTGATAGCTCTCGAAAAAGCTGGTCAGTAGACCTTGAACTAAGATGTTTCTGTTAAGTTCAGCCCAAGGTTAGTTCTGTTTAAGAGACAGCTGTTATCTGATAAGGCAGCATTAGTCTTTGGTGTGAACTGATTGAGGAAGGTGTGTGAAACAGGTCTTGTAGTACAATTTGAAGAAAAATCTGCCAGCCCGAGAGGAACAATAAAATTACCTGCCAGTGGCATTAAAGACACTTATGACTCCTCAGCCCTGAAGCAAACCAGTCTCCGGGACTTACAGGCCAAACAGCTTCAGGCTTTTTTAGCTTTTCTTATCCACATTGCTGCACTCACTGCTGTCCCTCGAGAAACAACCTCCCACCGCTCCAGATGGCCAGTAGGCCTCTGGCTGGCAGATATGAGTGTCTGTTACTGACTTTAAGTGTCAGCGTGAAGCAGAGCTTATGTGTTCTGCAAATCTGTGAAACAAAGGTTAAAAATCTTACCCATCTGGCAGCGCTCAG
This sequence comes from Lutjanus campechanus, assembly GCA_027495735.1. Lineage (NCBI taxonomy): Eukaryota > Metazoa > Chordata > Actinopteri > Lutjaniformes > Lutjanidae > Lutjanus > Lutjanus campechanus. The sequence goes on from JAJHUR010138202.1 coordinate 52,150, forward strand.
GACAAACTCGGGGCATGCCTGCCAAGCAGTGAGCTGCTACTGCTGCAGCCTTCATCTCATCCACATCAGCGAAGGGCGAAACTTCACTGGAAGTTAACCTGTCGACTGGGGAAACAGCTGCATTTCGAAAACTCTTGGGAAGTAATTAAATGCAGACGAGAAGCCCACCAGCTGTGCGGAAGGTGAGAACTCAAAGAACATATTCGACCATGCGAGAGGCTTACATGGTCTTGATTTTGTAAAGGCCAAACACAACAGCCCACAGTGAAACACAAAAACAAGCAGGATGTGTGCTACAGATGGTTGTTTGGAGCACAGCCAGACTGATCTGATCTGAAAAGTTAAATAAAAAGGCACAAAGAAAAGTGAAAGTTGGTTTAAGCTCACTAGCTGCAGCTCTTGAAGTAGAAATATATTTGAATAAAAAAAAAAACTAAAAGCACAATCATTTCCGGAAATGTTGGCTCAGAATTGCAGATCCTTCGAGACCTTGTGTTCCAAATAAGATCCGCATTAGATGAAAAGAAAAGCTATGCTGGCTGGCAAACTCACAGTTATTATTAAAGTTACATGAGTCATCTAAAGACCTGAGCTAAAATGTTTGGCAAGTGAAGGTGATACGGTGAAGGTCGCTAAGTTAAACCCAAACAAGCTGCTTTCTTCACAGCATGAATAAAATACTTTCCAGTAGCAACTACGTGCCTGATATCAGACAGAACTGTCAACTTGTTAGACTCCGTTTCTATCTTCAGTCTGACATTGCCTCCACTCTCACCAATTTCCATGAGGGAGGGAAATTGTTTTTAACCAAACCAATCACTAGAGACCAACATGGTTCTATATGGCGGACAGCATGACAACATTTGACAAGGACATGAGTCCTATCCGTGGCGCTGACTGGCTAATCAGTAGCCCCCTGCCTCGCTCCTTGGATGGCGTTTTCAATTGAAAAAATGCTGTTTCATGTTATGATGCCAGATGAAAGACTCGCCTCTGTGAAGTGTGTGAATTCAAAGGTCTAGACCCAAGTTACTTCTTTATCTTGGAAACAATAATTTCACAGAAAGAAAAACATCTTACACTTTCTAGCATCTAGTTAATGTCAAAGCTTCATTAGTTCATTTTTCAGCTTTGTAATTAGAAGCCATGCAAATGAGCAAGCAAGCAAACATGAGGTTGTTTCAGTTTTTCCTACTGAGGATGTCCTAACCTGCTATGTGCGTCAGCAAGCTAAGCAATGTGTCGCTTGTTTGAAAAACAGCTCGCCTTGGATCTATTTTAGCAAAGTTTCGAGCACTTTCTTCACTTCTAACCTATTTCATTTGGTCAAAACTGATGCTGACAACCTTAACATCTCTATTTCCCCTCATCAAAGCAGTCAGTAGGGAGGACGAGAAACATGGATGAGACGGAAAACATCTTACATGATCCAAAGCAACTTTTAATGGGAATATCCTCAAAAAGGACGAGGTGTGGAAGGAAAACCGGAGCAGGTTGTGGTTACAAGTGGGTAAATTTTCCCCCAACTATTCAGAAACAAGGCTGAATTAAGAGAGACAGGCACTTAACTCGCTTCTGCAGAGGGAGAAATGTTTGGACAATTGTTCGCACTCCATCCACTTGCATTCACTCGCTTGCTGTATGTTAAGAAGCAGTGTAACTCTCACATGTAATCAACTGAAAAACGTGGTCTCCACCAACTCCTGGGAAAAATATTTGGATCTTTAGCTGTAAGATGTTCCATTTTCTTCACCAACTGGTTGCTAATTTTGTTTGTCTGCCATTTCGTAATGGTAAATGGGCAAAAGCTCCTCACTGCCACAGACTTTGTGACCATACTCTCTGCAGCTTTGTCACTGCATTCATTGCACATTGCATGTGTTAATTGAAAAATACTCAGATTTTTTTAACTGATAAGTGAATAATCAAGTGATTTGCAAGTGAATGCTCATCTCCGTTTGCTGTCATACTAAATTAATTTCCACTATATTATGACAAGCTGTCCAACAAACCTATGAATCAGTTAATCATGTTAATACTGATAGTTTTAAGTGGAAAACTTTTCTGAAATCTGCTTTTCAAATAGTAGAGGACATTTGAAGAAGACATTTTGTACAGCAGCAGCACCTATTCAAAATCCACATTAAGTATTTTAAATTAAAAAGCTTTTATATCTTAAATACAAACACCACAAGAACAAAAACTAATTAACTGAGGACAAGACTGCAATTCTGCCAATAATTAATATAACCACTCGCTGATGCAATTACTGCCTGATTTTAACTTCCATTCCGCTCCCTCTGACATATTGAGTCTGTGACTAGCTCCGCAGCGCCGAGCGTCAGCAGGAACACTTCTCCAGTTTTATGTAAAGAACCAAAATCAAAGCTGGGTCACTGATATGAGCTCAGACAGGACCATGTTCCCACAAATCCCCCTCTGCCTCCGCTTTCTCCCTCGCCTCCAATCCTTCCCTCTCATGCTGGAAGAAGAGAGGGATGGTGGTGGTGGTGGTGTTGGTGGTGGTGGTGGTAGGGGGTGAATGGACTCCAAAGACGCGGCTGTGTTGTGGGTGTAAACAACAAAGTGAATTCCTTCTGTCGATCAGTGCAAGTTCAAAGCCTCCTCACAAAGCCGGAGCCTCGCGGATCAGCCACCCTTGAATTTCATTATCCAGCTGTGCATGTGGTGTGTGCAGGCAGGCAGGGAGGGAAGGTGTGTGGAGGTGTTGATGTAGGTTGATGAAGGCACTGCAGCCATCTTAAAGGAGCTGCAGGCTGGCTCTGACTTCTGGGAGCAGGCCGATGCTGTAAAGTCTCACGGACGGGGACAGCAGAGTCACTCTGAAGCCAAAAGGGGAACAAATGAGGCCGGACAAAAGCAAATTTTTTGGAGGCTGTTTGGAAGCGCCGGGAGGACTCCCCGAGCACAAAGGCCTCATTCATGGCCTCTGCTCTATGACAGGCAGGTTTTTTGGCCGGAGCTCATCCACGAACATCCCTTTGTCCTCCCAAGTGTGTGATGAATACAAGGTGAAATGAAAGAGCGTTTTCTTCGATCGTGTCTCCTCTGATGTTGCTAATTCTTCAGACAGAAGAGGAGCTGGTGCCTGGATCAGAGCCGACTGCGTGACTGTCATCTTGAGGAAAATAAGTGTTAACGACACACGAGGCTGCTTGGACAGGGCTGTTTATTTCCCTGATGAGAGCGGCTGTCAGCCAGGCGTCTTTAAACCCGCTAACACAGCGGTGGAGGGAGTAAAACTATGTGAAGTATAAGCAGCACTGAAGTGAATGTCCAAACTTAACAACATATTTGAAAATGTGTACTTTGAATATTAATTTGATTCTAAAATTTGTTTCACAAAAACAATTCTTGTTAAAATCTTTGAAATGACCCTTCTTGTTAATTAAAAGGCCATAATCATGATGTAAAACTGCTGGACAGCGGGTGTCCATCTCCGCTGGAGGCTTTCAGTTTCCGCATCACACTTTTGTAAGTTGACTATTGCACCAGGACTGGCTTCCAAAGTATTAGTGACAAATTCATTCTGTCAATAAGCACATAGAAACATTTCAATTTCAGCAACATATTTTTTGAGCAGAAGGGAATAAATAAAGACAAGGGACAAGGAAAAACAGAGTACATAAATGATGTTAAAAATAATGGAAAGAAAGATTAAAGAAGAAAAGGAAGAGTGAAAATTGAATGAAAAACAGAAGGTAAGAGGGAGACAACGAAGAGAAAAGTGAACAAAAAAGAAAAATGGAAGAGAAAAGAAAAGAAATCAAAGAAATGAAGAAAACAAATTAAAGAAAGACACTTTTTTAAGAAAGACAGGCAGAAAAGAAAGGTAGGAGAAAGATGAACAAATAGAAAGAAAAAATGAAAGAAGGGCAGATAAGCACATGAGGTAGAAAAGACGGAAATAAAAAAGTAAAGAGAAAAGGACAGAAAGTTTTGAACTTTGCAAGAATAAAGTACTTAAGGAATAAAAAGATTTAATATATTTTAGGATCTTATCTCATGAACATAAAATCTGACACCACAGATTGAGATTTAAGGCTTCAGTGAACGATGACTCTTTATATATATTTAGCTCACTATCTGCCTCCTTTAACTTTGACGGAAGTTGTCATTAGGAGTTATTTTTGGATCATATTTCTTCAGGCAGTTTTTGACTTCTGTCCTGCATCCTTGGTGCTGCACTGAATCCATCTGGTCTTCGGAACAGAGATGACAGACAAAAAGTATAATTTCTATCCAGTGACTTTCCCTGTCCGCGCTCCACAATCCTCCTCCTCCGCCCGCTGGTCTTCTCTGACATGCTGTTGATGTACAGCACTAATGGAGCTCCATTGTTTCAGCCCGATGTGGTTTGTGAAGGTCACCGCCGAGTTATTCAAGAGCTCTGACAGTTATAGCTGCAAGTCCTTGTCAGACAATGATCCGCCTGTGGAGAGACGGCGGCATTGGAGAGACAAAAAGCTCCACAGGGTTGTACTCTGCAGTCCTTGTGGCAGAAACCCTGCTGAATGGCTTCAAAGACTGTAAATAAAAACATATTCTGTTCTCGTGGGACTATAGGTGAGACTGTCCTCTACTACAAGTTTATATGACAAGTACAGTTACTACAATACATACTTTCTTTGTCCCTTTCTTTCCATGCTACTTGTCCTTCCATCCTTCCTTCCTTCTGTTATCTTCTTTCTTTGTCCATTTCCCTTCCTGTCCTTTCGACCTTTACTGTAATTTCCTTCCCCTTCCCTTATTTCCTTCTGTCTTATTCTTTATGTCCTTTTTACTTTCCTTCCATCTCTTCCTCCTTCTTTTGCCACATCTTTGTTTTCTTTCCTTATTTTTTTTGTTCTTCCTTCCTTTCTTGTCCTTTCCACTCAGATTTTCTTTTCTCCTCATTTCAAGTAACATCTTGGATGTGGGAACTCTGACCTGTACTTTGAGGATCTGAGTTCATCTTCCACAACACTGTCAAAACACAAACGACACCTCAAGTCTCTGCCTTTGTGTCTTTCTCAAGCAACAACCCTCCCATCGACAAGAAAAAGAGGGTCATTGCGAAAAGACAATCTCACGTAACACATGGAAGAGAAGCAGAGTTTTGTCTGATAAGGACAAACTGGATGTGCATCTGCACTCTATAAGGCAGCTCATGTCCCCAGACAGGCAAGCACAAAGAGAGAGGAAAAAAGTTCCTCCTGCCTCATTCACTTGACTTTAGACACACATAAAGCACAGCTGAAGGCCCGAGCTGCAACAACTCCCCCCTTCTTCCTCCTCCCAGCGCTCCTTTCCAGGTCTCCTGGTGGTGCTCGGGCCTGGTTGACTTCCCTAATCCTTTCCCTCCCTGCAGGGGCTTGGGAGAGATGAGAGAGGAAAGTCAATGAAGTGCTACCTTTAGTTTTAAACGGGGTTCAAGTTCATAGCTTGCGGACTTTACTTCTTCCTTTCTTTCCTCTATCCTTCTCTCTTTTCCTTGTTTCCTTTTTTTTTTCATTTGTCTTTGTTTCCTCCACTAATCTGAAACTATTGAAATCCTCAAACTGAAAATAGCAACAAATACGAATGTAATGCACAGATTGTCAGATTGTTTTTTGGTTGATTTTTGGGGTGATATTTTCCATTTTATTTTGCTACTATAATGGTCTTCAGAGTGACAGTTGCTGCTCTGTGAATTCAGAAGATGTGCAGTTGTATTTCTCTGTTTAAAAATGTTGTGCGCCCATCTCCCAGCGAGACTCAAGAGGACGGGAGGAGGTGAGAATGGGGGACAAAGATATTGCTGATCTCCGACGGATGGGCTGACGATGGTATAAATATATATTGCCCAACCCTAAGTGCAATGTAATATCATATAGTCAAGTATTTTCACAGTTGAGTACTTTTTCCATCATTAGTTGAACAGAAGAGAGTAAAAGTCTGAAGATTCTCATACCTTTTTTTCCCTCCCAACACTGATTCCAATACCTGAACATGCATTTTTTAAAAATCCCAAGGGTTCAGTCCACTCTGTAAATAGTTTGTTTTGTTCTCCCCACAACCCTAAAAGAGTTCAGTCCAATGCAGCTCACAATCACAGAATAAAAACAACTAAAAAGTCTGCTCCCAGTTTCACCTCAGATCTCAACAAAAACAAACCAAAAACCAAATCATGAAAGAAAGACTGAAATAAGTGTCTGTATTCACAGTTCAGTAACAAAGAATATGAACAACACATACACCAGGTACCACTGATCAGTCAGTAAGTCAGTCCGTCAGTAACTCATTCAGGTTTGCAGCATCTACCTTAGCTCCACGAAAACACCAGAAACTCCTGGAAAAAACTGACCACCACTGGAACAAACCACCAGATTTCCCTGTTGTTGGACTAATAAAGGAATATCTTATCTTTTATCTTATTCCTCCTCCCAACACACACTCCAGAGACCTTCTGATGACCACTAGCGGCTGAAATAACACAAACTTTGCAACGCTGATACCTAGGTAAAGGTGGCGTTTCTCTCTTCAACTGACCATAAAATTTGGCGTTTGAGACGCTGCTGGGAAGAACCAGGGTTTGATTTTGGGTCTGACAATATGCTCACCAAACAAGCCAATTAAGTACTACATTTATCTGTTCAGGTTCATTACTTTCTTTCTTTCTTTCAGTTTGTTTGCTTGCTTGCTTTCTTGCATGCTTGTTTTTTTCCTGCTGATCTGACAACATAATTTGATGATTAGACATTTTCTGTACTTTTACTTTTCTCTTATTTTTCACCACTTTGCTTGTGCAAATGATGTGAAAGCCTGGAAATAAAAACTTTTTCAACTTTTTGCCAGAGAACTTTCCATTTTTTTTATGTTTGAGTGCTTTTCATACCAGTGCCTTTGAAATCAAGAGAAATCAAACCGATGACGTGCTACTTTTAGTCACAGTTCAGTGCCACAGAAATAAAAAGCCCACAAAAATCAAGACTTTATTGTCCTGTGGAGTCTTTTGTCTGAGGCTGAGCCCTCAGGCACCTCAGAGCTCATTAATGTCCCATCGTCATCAGACGCTGTGGGGAAGGGAGGCTCCGGCTGCTCAGGCCTCTTAAGGCTAATTTACAAGAGGAGCGGCAGCCTCGGGGTCATGACTGACTCATCAGAGCGCGGCCTATACTTTCTGCTTAAAAACTTCCTGCCATACAGCGCTTTGATTCCCATCGGAGCACAAGGACTTGGAACGGGTACTGTGTAATTAAAGAGCTGAAGAAAAAACACCCCATGAGGATCAGTCACCATAAAGCACACTTCACGCTTCATCCTGGTCAAACACGTGAAAACTAATTTCACAGAAATTCGCTGATCTTCAAGAGGATCGATTGATCTTCACATGTATGCTATAAAGAGACTGTAGGTCTTAAATCTTTGCGCAGCTTAAATTAAAGACTGAACCAAAGCAATAAAATATGACTAAAGAGAGAAAAAAAAACTACACTTTGTCAGTTTTTCAAACTTCTCAGTTTGGAACGGAACATGAATAATTCATAAACACAGTCCTGCATTTCCATACACTGCAGAGCTACAAAGACCGAGCCTTTTCTTTTTACATCTTTCACATTTACATTTGATGCCTTCAGCTGATAGATTCTCATGTTCAGGGTGACTTGAAGTGAGCGAGCAAAGACGAGCTTCGGCTGAACATAAACATGTTTTTTCTCCAAACACCCATCTACTGTTAAAAGTTGATTTAAGATGGCAAATCAAACGGAAAAGCTCCTCACATGCGTCGGTTTTTAATATATAAGAACTTTTGCCCTAGTTGCTTCCCAAAATCCCTTTTTTTGAACAAAGGGTTCATCAAGGGTTCTTTATAAGACTAAGGTCTCCACTGTGAACCCTTTTCGGAAGAAAAAATATTCAAGGATTGTTAGAAGGGGTCGATTTAAACACTGGTAATTGCAACACAGACAGACCATAATGTACAATATATGGGTTCTTCATAGAGCCCCCAGAAGACAAGAGGGTGATGGACAAACCCTTTGGAATATAAGGATTTCAGCTGGAACCTTTACCCGGAACCAACAGGGTTCTCTCATGGGGACAAGCTAACAAACCCTATACGGTTCTAGTTAGCCCGTTTATTTCTAAGAGTGCATGAAAATAGTGTAAATTAAATTCAAGATAAAGAATCCGACCAAAGCAACTGCATCCAAATACTGAAACCACAAAGCAACAAATGTCAGTGCCACCTGGCTTCAGTGCTTTCCCATCATACAAACTAACTGAAGTGGCGTTCATAGTGACTGCAACCTTTGTTCCTGCAAAAACAATCCATCATCGTTGCCTCCTGTAACTAAGTCATAAGAGTGACCCTTCCCTCCTCTGGTGGAAGGTACACACAGGGTGTACACACTCAGGTGTAATGGCCTCCTGCAAACTCAACTCATCTCCTGCACAGAAGTTTCACAGCTTCTCTTGTTGTCCTTTTACAAACTATTGATGAAATCTGAGTTTAATTTCAAACAAATATTCTCATCTAGCGCTCGGTCTTGTGGGAAATACACAATCCATTTACACGCTGAATAATGCAAACGAAACAGCTTTATCCCCTTCGATAAATCATAATAATAATGATATCTCCAGCCGCAACCGGAGGAGCTCAACAATCAATATTTGGTGGAATAACAGTGATTCTTCATGACAGCTTTGATATGTCCTCATGGCATGCTCCATCAATATCTGATCAATACCTTATTAAGCTGAATCAGACGCACTGCTGGTGGGAGTTAACAAACACAGACAGCTGCAGAGAGAAAAGATTTGAGAACAACATGGAGAGACAAATACAAGATAGTCAAAAAACAAGACGTGATGCTGTAATTCTTTTTAGGCTTTAAGTATTTTTCACAGTCTTTGAAAAAGCTAGTTTGTAGACTGTTTGATCTACAAAAAGCAAACTCCTCAGATTTGAGAATCTAGAACCAAAGAATGTTTGGTGTCATTGCTGAATAAATTACTTTACAATTAAATTTTCAACATTGTTCACAATTAATCTTCTGACTATCAAATAATTAACAATTAATTATCTAATTGTTCTACTACGACATCCAATTCCACTTAATTAAGACTGCAGCAAACAATCATTTTCATCAGGCTCAACTCAATTTGGTCTTTAAAACTTAGTGAAAGATGCCTTTACAATCCTCCTAAAGCTGTAGGTGATGTCATCAAATTAAAACAAGAAAAAACAAATATTCTGATCATTATCAAGACAAAGACAAGCAGAAAATCATCGCATTTGAGAAACTCGAACCAGGAAATGTTTGGCATTTTTGTTTGATAAATGATCAAAATGGTTGTCGATTAATATTTGTTTCAGGTTTATACTTGAAGGTTGAGGCTTATAATACTAATAATCATGTAATTATCAATAAATTTAATGAAAAGACCAAAAAGTCCTTTGTATTTTCTGACGACTTGTCTGTGGCTCTCAGCTTCAAGCCCATCGTTTCCCACTGAAGACATGAGTCACAAACAATTCCTCACAAATATGTAATTTCATTTATTTTTTAAAAAGCCTGAATGATTTCCTAAAACAGCTAGTCACTGTAGTATTTAGCAAATATTACTAAAACCGGAGGAAATCGTACAATTGTTGGGGACTATTTTCAGCAGTGGATTAATCCACTTTTGGTGCTCTACTGAGTATTTGCAGCTGCAGGACGGTGTATGTGGGACTGAGTCGCAACATAAAGAGAGACAGACTACAAGTACCAGTGTGGCTCACTGATGTGTTATAATAGTTTTTAGTAAAAAAAAAAATAGAACTCTATAGCATGGAGGAATAACAAAGATCAGGCTTACATACACAATATTTTTGTTGGTTTTTCGTGGAATAAAACTAGAAAAGAAAGAACATTATTAGACTTATCCTGCAGGCAGCTTTTGAAATGACTACAGATTCTGCTGTAAGGGATGAAACTGCTCCAGGACAGTATCTCTCTGCCCTTAAACCCCCTGCAGCCTCACTAATCGTCCCAAATTACCATCGGTATGGCCGAAGACGTGACAAACTGCTGCGCTTTCCCCCCGTAAGAGGCTTTGGGCCACAAGTTGGACATCCTAAGCTGACAGTTAAGGCATTACTGCCCTCTAACAAGACCCCGGTCCCGTGAAAAGAAAACAACAAGTGGCTTCCCCCTTCCTCCACCTCCTGCCTCTCTCCGGCTGCACTCAATAAAACCCAAAGCTGCCCCGTTTTCACCTGTTCCATTCAACCGGCCTTTTGTGTGAGCCGAACTGTGTCAACGCTAGCCTTTCCGGGGGTCACAGAGGGCACTTTCTTAATGTGAGGGGGACATTTTAAAGCCCTGAGCTGAGGGCTTTGGTGCACAGCTGAAAACGTGCCGCGAGAACTGAGATTGAAGTCCAGTTCCGTCAGACTTCCTGTTGGGAAATCTGTCAAGACATCTAAACTGAGCAAATCCAGTGTGTGAATTATATTAATATGTGCCTCCTGCTTGTTTTTCTGCTTACTCTACACTTAAAGACTAATCCCATATCAGAATATCTGTTTGTTAATGCCCTGTGCAAGCACACTAATACTAATAAGGATAAACCTCATATGTGGTGAACTTTCCAGCGCAGAGCTTTGCAGACAGTAAAACAAAAATGAGTGAAAACTCAAAAGATAAGCAATAAAATAAAAGTCAGAAATTGCTTTTTTGTACTTTTTGCACTCAAAAAACAGGTAAAAGCACATTAAAGAACGTCTATAAAGCTGAGTTTCAAATGGGAGATTTTTCTTTATCTCTTTTCTTTAATTTAGGATCATTGCATCTGAATTCCTCTCCTCAACTCCCTCAGGAGAAATAAAGACATGGAACGTAAGATTATATAACTGCATTTGTGGCGTTCAAAGTGCCGAAGCCACTGATATCTTTTCTGTAAGTGGATACACTCGCAGACTGCTGATAGACTTTGGAGATGTTTCTCCTTAACGATCCATTTGAGACTTGTAAAAAGAATGAGTGCATATTAGGAAAGAAATGAAAGAGCAAAGCAAGAAGTGTGATACGCCAGAGAGAGACAATCCAAAGGTTTGTTTCTCACGAACAAATTTTCTGTGGTTGAGGAAATGGGTAAAACCTTACACTGATATTGAACAAAAAGTGTTAACACTCCAGAAGAAGTAAATGAGGAGCAGGGGAACAGGTGGTCTTATTTAATGCTTTGCTACTTTTTGTGCAGACATAAGTCCCACAATTTGACAAAGTCATACCACAAACTGTGCATTTCATACAGACAGAGGAAGTAATCACAGCAGCCAGGATGTGGAAATCCAAGGAGTGAATGTAATAAAATGTATCTTCCTCTGACAACCCTGTTTTGCACTTATATAGCACTAATGTGCAAAACAAAATAAGTAACACTGTCTGTTCAGTGCACGTGATGAGGAAATATTATTACTGAACTTATCTGCCAAGTCACAGAAACATTCATATTGAATGTATCAGTATAATGTTCCCTGACAAGAAACTCTTTAAATATAGTATTTGCCTTTTGTCACGCTTTTTAGCATCTATGAGACATACCAGGCTTCCAAGTAGAGCCGCAAATATTCATCGATAATCGATTAGTTGTCAGCTATTAAACTAATTGCCAACTATTTCATTTCATCAACCATTTCAGCTTCTCAAATTTGATTATTTTCTGTTTTCCTTAGTCCTCTCTGACAGTAAACTGAATATGTTTGGGTTGTGGACAAAACAGGACATTTGAGGACATCATCTTGGGCTTTGGAAAACAAAAATCAGCATATTTCACTATTTTTTTTTATATTTTCATGGTCCAAACAACTAATTAATTAATCAAGATAATGATCGACAGATTAATTGATAATGATATTAATCATTAGTTGCAGCCCTACTTTCAAGTAACTTCACTATAAAGCCACCCACGTCAGGTGAAGCAGGATAATTAGTGAAAAAGTCCATGTATGGAGGAGGTGTAGTGAACATATGGGTCCAAAAATCACAGGCCACATGACATATATAACTTACTTTAACCATGATCTTTTCCTTAAACAAACCAAGTAGTCTTGGTGCTTAAATCTAACCAAACTGTAACAGTTTCACAGTGTTAACTTGTGTGAAAAAGGCTTTCTGGCAGCGTCTCAGACTGATTCACAGGGTATCCTTCAGAGCTGTATGGAACGCTGCCCGACAGCCTTTTTAACACAGGTTAACGTTATGAACCGTTACAAAAGGGCATGACAACAGCATCTCTATTTGATGACATGGGATGAGAAGGGATTGTAATATCCACTCATAGCAACTAAAGGATGATGAAACTTTCATGGTTATGTTTAGGCACTCAAAAGAAAACACCACCTGAAGAAGAGCTTGGAGGCTAAAAAAAAACGTTGCATTAATAAAAGCTTTTGGGAGCTTGCATATTTCAGCATGCAGACAACCTTTACTTTTTCCTTTGTTTTTGCTTTTTCTCCTGCATCCAACTGGAGTTGGTTGTGTGCACTGTTGACCTTTGTTTAGCAACTCACAGCACTCGGTTAAGTTTAAGGAAAGACTGTGATTAGCCTGCTTTATACTTGCAGCGGGATAAAAGCAGAACATTTTCTCTACTGGAAAAAGTGCTGCCAATCAACATAAGACATCCAGACATCAAAATATAACCAAGGTAAACATGATCTCTATGAGACAGGCTGTTTCTGAAGAGTTGACAAGTGCATGCTGGGAAATAGGACACACGTCTTGGTACACTATATAGCACATGTCATAATATGTGAAAATGTGTCAAAATGCCACCATATGTGTGGTCTTAACAACAATCACTGGTGTGTGTGCAATCTTTTGGACGCCAAGTCTGTTTTCTTTTGGCTTTACAATATAAATGTGAATGTTTGCGCGGCTGTTGTTTAAACACAAGCCATAACCACAACTGTTGCCAGTTGGGTCTGGTTTTGGAGCAGTGTTTTACCGACTTCCTGCGCCATCTGACAAAGGCTTTTAAAGAGAAGAACTATATATTTTTGAGTAAAATTTTAACTGTTTTAGAAACATGCATGTTTTTTGCCCTAAAATGAAGTCAAGCACTGCTGCATGTGTGTTTGTGTCCATCAGCTGTTGTTTGAAGTCAACCTGATCAAAGTCCTGAGCCCAGAAAGTATATCTTGAAGTGACTCTGCAGCTCCAGTCGTGTCTCATCAGAAGTCGCAGAGCAGACTCATCACTACTTGACGACTGCGTTTTATTTCATGGTGTGAAAATGCACATGAAAAACTGGGATTTGGTGTCCAAACTCCAAGGCTCCACCTCTGTCTGGTGTTTGATGTGGTATAAGAAATGGCGTCACTTTATCTTCACCAGACCTGTAAAACATGTGAATCAAACAACAGCTTTATTTCACCTTTCAAACAGGGATGTGTGCTTGTCTGTGGAGTGAGGACAGATATATTTGTCAAGGCTCAGAATAGGTCCCTGCTGACAGAAGAGCAGCCATGTACGTGGTTTTCTCTGTTCACCGCCTCAGAAATAAAGATCTCCATGAGAAGCTCTTATTTCTGCTATTCATAGGCGGTCACCAAAGTCAACATGAGGACAGCACTGCCACTTTGCATGCTCTTCATTAAGACCTGAAGCAGCTGTAAAAGGTCTCTCATACAGACTATTATCAGCAGGATCAATACCTCTCCTGCATTGATCGCTGCTCCTCCGACAATACATCTGAGAACGGAAACCCGGTGTCTCAGGTCCCTGTGGCCTACTTGCCCTTGGACTTCCACTCTTTCTTTGCTCAAGCTCCAAACCCGCCTCCTCTAAACAGCTGCAGCTCTTTCCCACCAGTGTTACGGACATCTCCCAGGCTCTCCGGGATCCTGCCGACCTGTATTTTTCACCCACACATGCCAGAGAGATGAATGGCTCGGTCGACTAATGACAGATAACGAGAAGCCCAACCTCTTGTCTTTTTCCAGGCTTTGCACCTCACCTTGTTTTTACTGCCTCTCCCTCACAAATTACAGTGGAGTCGACTCCAACGGTGCACTGGTCCAGATGTTGCGCAGCAGCATCAGCAACGCCTGACATTATATCACTGCTGCTCCGCTGCAGCACTCTGAGCACTAATTGCAGCATTGAGAATTAAAGTGGCTGTTTGCAGAGCAGCTCTCCCGCTGTTAAATATCTAAAGGTACAACTTATACTCCTCCTAGTGTGTGTCCTATGCTGTTTAGGGCCCCGGGGAGTGTGTTTCATTGTGTTTTAAGCTTTTCCAAAGAGGAGCATCTGATTAGATTAGAAACACAAGAGAAGTCAGTACTTTACCAGTCCCCGAAAGGCCCGTTTATGCTCCCTTTATGTCTGAAAATAGACATGTCCCGAGCCACTTATTTTCAGTTCTAATCCAATTCTGTGAGCTTCCAGAAAACATGCACAAATTCAGACAAATGAATGCAGAATATGGACAGTGTCCAACATTTAGTATAAATGAGCCTTAAGACCAACTCACCCACAAAAATATGGAACAAGTACTTTTAAATTTAACCTTTTAATGACACTTGGTTCTCGAGCTGAAATGATTAGTGTTAATAGTTTACAAGAATAGTTCCCTTAAATGCACAATATGTAAGTTCTGCCCCCAGGGGTGCCTCTCGCATTAAAACAATAACAAAATATGTATGTTGATGACATCTAAAGTAGCATGGGATCATGGGAGTTTTCTTCATTGTTAGCAACCACTATTGCCAATGAAAATCCATTGGACGTGACTCATGTTAAGTCACATTCGAGTACTTCCCTCCTCGCCCTCTGACATGTTTTCACAGAAGGTATAGCAACTAGCTTCTAGTCGGGCACGCACCATTAATTTGTATTTCTCTGGGTTTTAACATCGTTCAAACCATTTGAGATGATGTAAGCACACAGCTCAGCAAAATGTATAACATATGTCAAGCGTTTTTACACATTTTAGAAGGAAAACACGGAGGAGGAAAGCAGGATGAGGAGGAGACAGAGGTATATTGCAGCTCCTGAAGCGAACTTGCCCATCGATGCTGTGGCATTGTTTATGCTCTAGATTAATGGTTGCTGGGCCTCTGTGCCTGGGAGGGAAGGTAGGAGGCGGCGAGGAGGCTATGGGGAGCCGCTAGGCTGTGTTTACCTTTCCACACCCGTCGCCAGCAGAGGCTCCAGGGTCTGCTGAGGCCGAGCAGAGAGCAGGAGGCACAGCAAGCGCTGTGCTATTTCCAGTGGACAAGATAAAGGATGCCCGTGTCGCTGTGCTCAGACGTGGGAGGCACGGGGTGCTGGGTAGCAGTAATTGCCTGCTATTATTGTCCCTCCAGGCTTATTGGTGGCATTTTAACCCTGTTGAGACAAGAATAGTGCCTCCCTCCATTTTTTTTTTGCTCAGACTTCAGCAGCCAACTTTAACTCCAAAGGGCGCTGCTGCTTTTCCATCTATAATGTACCATATAATCTGCACCGACGCTCATGCAAAGCTGACAGAGAACAGAATTAATTGATGGTTCAGTGAAAAGCAAAACCGCTGTTAAAGGTTGTTTTTTTTTTCACTTTATGACGTGACAGAGGGAGAGGCAGTAAAAGTTACAAGATGTCTATTGACAAGGAAAATATTTTAACAGTACAGGGGATACAAGTGTGGAGGTTTTAACTGTTAACCTGTCATTAGGGGAGGATGTCATCATGACCTGACTACATGTGAAGCCATAAGTCATTGTTGTACAGGTTGTTATTGCAGTTTCATGGATCCCAGCACGTTTCCACCTTGTCAGGCATGTTTCATGTCTGTCTGACTTCAGATGTGCCCTGGTGTTCCCCATGATAACCACGCTACTGCAAACTGCAGCACTTTACTGTCACTGTGGGAAACTTCAGCAAGAAAAAAAAAACATAACCCAGAATGCAACCGCACAGTCGTTTTGGCTGTTGTGCTCCATTCAATTCTGCATGAATTAGCAGCAAAGTGATTCCCACACTGAGCACCCTGGACCCTCAGGAGTCCTCAAGGCACTTTTAAAATGTCTCCGAAAAAGAGGAAGAGTTTTCACTTTTTCATTATTTCATTATTTAAGCCTCATTATTTTTATTCTTTTACTTTAAAAAAAAAAAAAAGTCTGTGCTATTATCTGGTTACTGCAGATGAAAACTGGACCAACAAATTATTCAAAACTTTGTAACACAGTCACTCTACAGTTTAACCATTTATTGGTGTTTAAAGTTCAGTCTACAACTCCAGCACCAGGGCACACACTGAGTTTAGACCTCATTTCATTTGCATCAGAAGACAGTCTGAAAATTAGGCTCTTTAAACTCAGCTGTCCCTTTGGGAAAATCTATTATTTTTCACTTAAAAGTGGTTAAAAAAAAATTAAGAACTCATAATTCACTGGTGACATCGGAGCTACGTAGTAAATAAATCCACCCACAGGACTGCTTGAATGATGGAAAAAATGTGAATGGACTTCCCAAACTGTTATTTGATCTAGCCATGTTCCTATTAGAGGTATACATGCTGAGGGTCCTTCTGAATGACTGACTTTTCTGATCTCTCCAACCTAAAAAAGAACCTCAAGTGGGCCTCTGCGGCATGACAAATATGTCAGTTACCATTCTTAGAGGATCCTCCTGGGGTGTCATGAAATTAAAACCTTGATGCACCAGGTCACTGAACTATAATCCCCTTACTCAATTCGGAAGCCTAATTCCTGACCCCCTCCTCCAGTCGAGGCTTTGTTTGCATGTCTCTCTGGCACTAAAATGACGGGCACCCCACCGAGCAGCAGCGTTGCGGGGGTAGAAGCCCTCAATAAAATCCTGACAGCCCACCAAAGACAGAGCTGTCAAACGCCCAGAGGGTGTCACCAAGCAGGACAGCTGACTCAGCCGAGGCAACAAAGCAGGAAAAATGGGACATGTAAATGTAATTTTCTCCTATTACATAAATGCTGCGATAAGAGAGGCGCAGCTTCGCACCACGGTCTAATTGCAATGAAATCATTTGATGTTCCGTCCGCGAATCAGAGCAAACAAATTACAGTGTCCCCCCTCGTGCAAAGCAGCTCATCAAAAATTCATCCCACATTCTGGCTCCGAGACAAATGTTCATGCCGTTCATCCTGCTTCAGAGAGTAAATTGGTTATCGTGTTTAAGCATACACCTGTGAGACAGACAGGCATTCCTATTGTTTTACACACTGTACTCGAGTGAAAGGGATGTACTTGATGTTTACACAGCGAGCTCCCCGAACGACGCTCAGGCAACTTCTCCGCTTGAAAGGAATTTTAAAAATGTCCTTTTTTTGTGGCAATCGCCATCACACAAATCTCACGCTCTTTACGGCCCAAAATAATGACCAAGACAAAAGAGCCACGTCGTCCGGACAATGAGGCGACTGTTAAATAAACGTTTGACGTCCTCATTCAGTCACACATAGCTCACTCTCTCACACCAACAATAAAACAGGCGCTCGGGGTCAGACACAGTGTCAGCTCTTGTTCTCTCAGAAAAATCAACTCCCAATTATAGATCAGATTTTAACTAATTGTTTGCAGGAGTCACTGAACTTTAAATTCATCCTTAAACGTCGTGTTTACCCCCTCAGGGCGGAACTACAAGGCTATCAGGGCATTTAAAAAGGCTCGAGGCTTCACATTATGTTAAATTCTGTCAACTAAGTTCCTTTCACAGGCAAAACAAAGGGACAGAAGCTTTTAGTCTTTGTCTCAGACTGGCCTGTAATAAAACAAGTCGAGGCATGTTCCCTCTCTAACTAGAGGGCAAAGATCATTCAAACAGACCAGAGAGTGCACCGTCAGTTTGAGCTGGACAGGCTTCAGACAGCAAGTGTCTCTCTATGAACGTAAGAAAAGGTTGATGGATTGCAGGCTATCAACTCACAAAGTGTTTCCACATTTTCTGTGAATCTAGTTTTAAGAGAAAAGGTTCAGTTATGAAAAGTCATGAAAAACGGATACCTTTGCAGTGATTAAGCAGGTTCAAGAACACATCTAAAACTAATTTTATAGCAAGTTTGAAACTCCTAAAAAGCTGTCTCAGAAAAATGACTCATCTGCAGTTCACCAACAAATGAAGTGAGAGCACTCAGCCGTGTGAGTGCAAATTGGTTTTGATCACAATAGCAGCAGAGAATGAGGAAGGTAATGTTGGCAGTCAGTTACCAGAATGAACAGATTTGGTGATTTGCAGGTCAAAGTGCTTGTAGATGTCTAGTTTAAAACTGAGCTAACTTTGGTTAAAAAACAAAAAATTTAAGACATGAAGGGTACATACAACTGTTGTTTGAACAGCATTAAATCTAATTTCTGCCACGGTTTTTCCTAGACGTCTATGCATTTTGGCCTGCAAATCACCAAAACCATGCTTACTGGGATGGTGATGCAGTTGGGCCAAAGCTTTAGTCAAGACTGAGATACATCAGCAACTACTGACCAGGTTTCTTTAAAGTTTAATGTGACTAAAGGTCTCCAGAAGAGGAACCCTAACAATTTTGTTGTTGTAAACACTGTTGCGTCCAGGTTCCCCTTGTCAGGCTTTAAACTTGTATGTTGTGTATGAATTCACTCCCTATTTTATTCTACAAGAGTACCTGAGTGTCCAAACTCTCAGGGTAAATTTTAAGCATGATATACTATATTACCCTTGTCTATCAGACAGAACTGTCAACTTGTTACACTCTGTTTCCAGATTCAGTCTCACATTGCCTCCACTTCAACTGGTTTTCATGGGGGAGGGGGTTCAATTTTCCCTAACCAATCACTAGAGACCAATGTATCGTCCTGCAACTAACATCAGCTTGACAACAGCTTGACAGCGTCCTACCCATGGTGCTGACTGGCTAATCGCCAGTCCATCCGCGCCATTGATTTGATCGATTGTTGTTAAACCAAGAAACCGCTGTTTCATGTTCGTCACGTGGATCACTCAGCTCAGTGGAGCGGGTGGATTCAAAGGTCTGGAACCAGGCAAGTATTTCCCTCAAAAATTCCCACAATGAAACAAAAATATCACGTTTAAAGTCTATGAACACAACTTTTTGCTAACAATCTTGTAATGCTCTGAAAGTACAGTTATTACAGACATTAGACACTTAAATATGGCCACACTTTAGACCGTTTAGGTTGGCATTTTAACCATGTTTACGGTACCTACTAGCTACCAGAAAGGTAAATGAGGCACCACAGTCTGCGTTGTGATTCAGACCAGTATGTACAGGACGTACATGAACTGGTGCCATATTAGCACCGGATATCAGCCCCCGACCCTAGTAAGCAGTGCAAAATGAGTCTGAGCAAACTACTTGTTTATTTAGTTGGGAATAGTGTGAATGAAGGTGTGATTTCTGACTGCGCTAGTCTCAGAAGTCTCCATGCCAAGACCATCTTGAATAAATAAAGGTTTTGTTTCAAAATCTCAGCTGCTGAAGACCTTTGGGTGTACAGGGAGAGGTGTGAAATGCAAATCCACCCACTGTGACCTGCTAAACTCAATATGAGAGGTTGTAAACAAAAAGTCAGTGGAAGGCCAGGAGAGATGAAGGCACATTTACTTGCCAATCATGAATAAACACAAATCTAATCTACAGCTTCAAATAAGAGCCAGGAAGTGAGAGAGATCAATCCCCTCCTCGACAATCTTTATATTTTCTTCTTCTTTTCTTATCAGTCAGGCAGTGAGCCAAGATTTGTACACTGGAGTAATCCCAGCATCCTGTGGGGTCGAACAGAGAGGGAGCGGGCTTTGTTTTCTGCAGAGGGAGGCAGCGGCGTTCAGGTAAGGAGGGGAAATGAAGTCATCGACAGGCCGAGTCTGGCTTCCAACATGTTACCCCGAGGCAAACATCCATCTCCAACTGTCATCATGAGCTTTATCTTACGGGCTGCGATTCCACCGGGCTCCTTTTAGTAAAAGGTTAACAGTGCAGGGTAATGAGCAGAGACACAAAGATAATCATACCGCACTCATGAAACTCCCCCTGACAGACTGAGGCACAATTATACGGATTTGCTTTAAATCTCTGGGAATTTTACACTCAGGCTTTTCCTGTCGAGGATTTCGAGATTTATGCCAATCACATGCAAAAAGAGTCTGAGATGAGAATGAACGCAGACGTCTGATTATCTATTCACATCAGGAAGAGGAGGTGAAATTTCCATATAAATGAGTGTCCGTTTTTGTACTCGTTGCTCATTTGATTGATTCTGGAACATTAGATAGACTGACCACCAGTCACTTGGAGGTGCTGTCCATGGATTTAGACAAAAGTTTGAAAAACTCTATCAGTGGATGTTTACATGATTTCGATTTATAATTAAGTAGAAGATAAAGGGCTTAAAAATCTCAGCTATACGGTACCCGCAGCTACAAAGATTAATCACAGTAGGCTGAACCTTAATTAGCAGCTGTTGTCAGCTTCAGAACAGATGTGGCAATTATCACTTTGTTATGTGAGATTATAAAGGCAGGTACAATAACAAAGGCCCATGTCAAAATGTCAAGAAAATGTTTTTATGTGTCAAGAGGAACAGTCAGAACAACCACAGCCAATATGTAAAACACAGAGAAAACTCCTTGACACAGACGGCAAGCGTCCAAAATTCATGCAACCTGATTAATGTGTAAGTGATAGGTCGATTAATCTACTCAACAGAAAATGATGGGGACTGTTCACACCAGAAAAACAAACCGTACCGTACAGAAACATCAACATTATAAGTCTAAATGATCTCTAAATTCTTTCCACAATATCTGCGCAGGGCAACGCCACAATGGATCATGGTTGTGGATCGTAAACTGCGATTGAGGTAGAGTTAGACTTAGGCAACATAATAAGGAAATGTTAATTAACTTACATGTCAAGACACAAAATGTTGAAACTGGACGTATCTAGATGTACTGGATATATTTCTTTTCAGGCAATATTCACTCGCAACAACTAAATTATCATGTTTTTATAGGAGGGGAGAAAGGTTAGGGAAAGATTATGGTCTTGGATAGAGTTAATAGTGACACAAAGCACAAGACAGGACATGTTTACTTTATTGCCATCTAACTGAAACCACAACCTAATCTTAACCAAAGTGATTTTGTTGCCTGAACCAACAGGCAACCTCTTGCAGTCATGAGATTACTGCACCACTGTCTCATTTTTCAGCCAACATTTGTCTAATTCAACCATGACTGTGATCTTTCCATAACTTAAATCAAGTAGGAAATTGTGATTTTCATTTTCTACTTAACATTTCTGATATTCTAAAGATTACAGGATTAATACATGAAAGAAAACAAAATTTCCGAGATAAATCCATTATGAAAATAATCAGTAGTTGCAGGCCAGAACCTAAAATAAGCTTGACCGTTGAAGCTGTGACTTCCTTACTTCAAAGTGCCTCCACATGGACAGTTTGTGTTATTCTGTCTACTGCCTGAACCTCTTTAACTCGTCACTCTGCCTGAAGTCTCTTTGGTTTTGCCTCACCTACTTCATCAATAATCCAGACACAAAGGAAAATGTGGTTGACCAGAGATTGACTTCCTAGTGGACGAAAAAAACCTCCAGCGGGGGGAGGAGGAGGAGGACCGGATTGAGCATAAATCACTGCAGTTGGCAGCGGATGATGGCTCTCTCCCGAAAGCAGACAGTAGAGGAAGAAGAGAGCGAACATGATGAGAGAGTAGACCCACCTCCACCAGAACATCACTGTCCTTCCACGCCAAGAAGTCTTGCCACTGCTTTGCCGTTTGCTGATTCAATCACAGATGGGTGCTGGTTTTCAAACCTGCAGCTCAGGTCTCCCAAGACCCCTTGTCCACCCACATGGAACTGGTCCAGACCTGCTTTATGTACTTTTGTGCACTTTGTGCAATTTTGACAGAACTGACTGACTTTAATTTAACCGTTCGAAGCATTTCCACCAAAAATAAAGTTCAGAAGTTCAGAGTTCAGAACCCAAAAAGTTGGTTCCCGGCTAGAACCAAAAAATAACAGGTTTTCCTTGATCTCAAGTGCAAACCAAAGTGGGCGCGTCATATTCTACAGGTTGTTATGCATTGTGCAACTCACTGCATTGATGGCGTATCTTTAATTACAGTGGTTCTGCTCAAAACTGATGGAAACATGGGCTGGTTCTCTAAGTAGCACCAAGGTTCCAAGAATCTTGAATGTAGCCAGTTTAAGAACCAGAGCTAAGTGGAGAAGGGGTGCCACACGGCCACGCGGGTTGAGAAGTGGTTGGGAGGTGATTGTGAAATTTCAAAGAGGAGCTGTTGACACGATTTATGACCTTTAATTATCAAAATTACACTGAATATTCTCACTTTTAGTGCTGAAGTGGACTGATTCTCCGCCTCGCTTCAAATTCACTTCCACCACCTGCGTTTTACAAATGCTTGGGATAAAATGTACAAATCAATTACATTTATTTATCTTTAATGGATTGAAAACAGATTAATAAAAATTTGTCTTTCTTGCGTATTTCCAGCCTCAACTTGAGGGTTTCTTCTTGCAACTTTTCTGTCAAAAATCCCCAGA
>JAJHUR010138203.1:0-13175 GCA_027495735.1 Lutjanus campechanus
TTTAACCTTTTACTTTCTGATACAGTTACTGATTACCTGCTAAAAATGTAGTCAGTAACCTAATCTAAGTATCTCCATAGTAAAGAAATGTAACTCGAATACTTTCCATTACTTTTGGATTACCCCAATCCCAAATATGGTGAAATTGTTTGGTCTAATATAATGTTTTAGGTTTGTTGTCATTTCTCCAGCGATTTGTTATAAAAAAAAATCAGTCATTATCTTTGAATTATTGAATTATCCATCAATTAGATGGATACGTCTCAACAAGGGACATCCTGTCTTCAAAAGCAGAACAGTAAACACACAGGACGCATATCTATGTTCCCAGTGTCTTAAGTTAAAGAGGTTGTATATTTCCAGGGGTTATAAGTTACCAAGATCTTATGTTTCCAGGGTCCCATGCTCCCATGGTCCCAAGTTACCAAGGTCCTGTGTTTTCAGGGTCCTATTTTCCCATGGTCCTAAGGTACCAAGGCTCTATTTTTCCAGGGTCCTATGTTCCCAGGGTCCTAAGTTATCAAGGTCCTATAATCCCAGGGCCTTTGTTTCCAGGGTCCTATGTTCCCAGGGTCCTAAATTACCAAGGTCCTATAATCCCAGGGCCTTTGTTTCCAGGGTCCTATGTTTCTAGAGTCCTAAGTTACCAAGGTCCTATGTTTCTAGTGTCCTATGTTCTTAGGGTCCTATATTTCCAAGGTCCTAAGTTACCAAGGTCAATTGTTTACGTGGTCCTATGTTCTCAGGGTCTTAAGTTACCAAGGGCCAGGGCATAGGACCCAGTTTCCTAGGAACACAGGACCCTGGGAGAGCACATGTATATGTAGAACTGCTAGTAGGCTGGGCTCAGAGCTAAGCTAACAGCAGCAACCCAGGCTACCCCTCAACACTGAGATAATTTTGAAAGCAAAAACAGTCTAATGTGAGATGGATTTATCACAGAGAGAGAAACAGAGTAGATAAGTGGAAGAGTGGAGATTAAGGCGAGTGAAGAGATTGAAACAGAAAATCAAGGAGGGAGAATCACACAGATATTACTACGTGCATCACAGGACACCAAGTCTGGGTTATCTGAAGTCGCTGACATTTCTGCTGTCAATAATGGGATTCCTCTGTTGCTCTTCAGTTAATAATTTCTGAGGTGCAGTTTTATGAGGGAGACTTTCATTTTGTTTGTCTAAACTAACCTGTCACTTCACCAGTTAGGATTAGCAAAGTTGGGCTTGAGATAGCACTGGTGCTGCTGTGATTTAAAATCAGAACGAGGATAGGCGTCAAGTCAAGTCAATTTTATTTATATAGCCCAGAATCACAAATTGCAATTTGCTTTAGACCCTCAGTTCGGACAAAGAAAAACACCCCTCAAAAAACTTCTAAAGGGTAAAAAAGTAAGAAACCTCAAGAATCCCTAATTTGAATCACCAATTATTTATTATTAAGTTTTAAATTTATTTTTAAGGTTTTATTGTGGCTTTTATTGTTGTTACTACAGTGAAAATAGGGTCTCCCAATGTATTTTCAAAATAAAATAAAGGTTGAATTATTTAAAAAGGAAGTAAATGATACAAAAGTTTTCATCAGGTGAGATTATTTTATTTATTTCCTTCATTAGCAGGGATGCATCTGTCTGGCAGCAGAGGTTACTGCACTTTTTTAAACTGGCAACCATCCACATTTCCTGAGTGAAAACTTAAATTAGCATCACGTTCCATGTATTAATGATTACTGCCGGTGTTTGCGTTTTCAGATGCCTCCCTGCTCTGATGTTGATCTGAAGTGAAGTCACATAAACACAAAAATCCTGAAAAATCCTCAAAATCAGTCCATTTGATTTCACCTGATCCTCCTCTGCTCAACACGTATACAAACTGCCTTTTTCAGACAAAACTTGTGATTTGCCCCAGAATTTTACCTCCTGTCTAGAAGGAAAAGTGTCTTAAACAGCTTTGACCCCCAGTGATACAGAGGCTGTGCTCACATCTACCAGACGATGACGTCATTTGAACTCAGGTGACACCAACACCACCAAAAAAAAATGCCTCAGGCCTCTGACTGTGGAGTCTGTTGTTACAAGTGAATGTAAAGAGGCTTCAAAACAGAGGGGTTTGTGGGTAAAAGGAGACAGATTTGGACACATGTCAGTCAAGGACACAGTATTACACTACTGCTGCCCAGCTGGATGCGTCTTTTCTATTCTTTTTACGTCTGTGTTCAGTCTGTCAGTTTTGGCTGGATGAGACAGATGCTCTTCTGCTGCCACCTGCTGGTTACAGCCTGTAATTACTTCCCAAACAAACTTAGGCGCAGGAGATGCACTGCTAAAAATCTAAATCATTTTACAGTTAAATGCATTCACTTTTGTCAGGAGACTTTTGTACTGTACCAGCAGACACATATACTGAACAGAACTGTCTTTATCAGCAAGGAAGCAAAACTTTCTTTATATTGCACATTTCTTTCCAGGTGAATGCAGAATGTGCTGCACAGAGCATGAGCCACGAATGTTGCATCAACAAGAACTATGTGTATAGTGTAAAATAAACACAGTTAAAACACATGCATTAAAAAATATGACATAAAACCAACTTGGATGAAAAGAAAATCAATCAGGACCGGCAACCAAGCAGTAAAACGATAAAACATGAGAATTAAAACTGTTAAATAGTAAGGAAAAATAAGATATAATAAGATAAAATAAATGATTAAACAGCTGACCAATAAAAAAAATATAGAGTAAATATAGCATACGCATAAGCAAAGGAAATAAGAGCAAAAATAAACTAAATTAAATAAAAAAATAAAAAAATAAATAAAATAAAACAAGACCAGCTGATCAGACTACTGAAAGGTGCAGCTAAGAAGGACTGTTTTCAGATATTAGACATCGGCTGTATTGTGTGTGTGGCTCAAGGTGTGTTTAATTTCTCTGTCAACATCGATGCTGGGCCGCTCCACAGGGCCAAACTCAATTTCGGGGTCACGAGGGGGTCCATGTTTGTTTCTACAAGCACCAATGTAAATTATTACACACTGTAAATATCAAGTGCAGTATTCATTGCGGTGTTTGCTTGTGTTTAAGTTTGTTTTGTTTGTTTAGAGACTCCAGCTGTGTTTGATTCATGGGCGGGCTAATAGAGCCCAAAGCCTTGTAAGTATGTTACATATTATGCGCAATATAAAACAAAGGATTTGTTTGTGTATCTTATGTTGTTTGATTAATGAAAATCTAGAGATGTTTTTAGTTAAGAGTTTTTTTTAATGCTGACAGCATGAGTGTAGCATCTCTTTTTCTTTTCTCTTTTAAACTTAATTTTGTTGAAGGCAGCGGCTCGTATCTGCCCATTTGAGCAGAAAATGTATGTTTTATCACTGCTTCCAAAGGCCTTTTGTAAACATGGCATACATCAAGTTTGATTTGAATCAATTCTGAGGTTGTTTCAAACTGCTGGATGAAAAGATTTTGAAATCTTCAAGGTCAGGCTGGTGGTTGCAATCAGGCAGCTGTAGGTAAACACACACAAACACACATACAGTCCCACACATTTGCAGTATTCAGACACTCCACCAGGACAGTGCTATTTATTGGAGTGGATGATTTTATGCTGCATCATATAGCTCTGGAAAGTAATTCACGCAGCCTGTACTTTCTTTTGATGAAGAAAAATATATATAAAATTATATTCAAAATTTATATGGCATGTGTGTTCATACAGCACTGACATATATAAGATAGAAAACATGACAGCTCCCAAAAAGTGAAGCCAGAACATCTTGATCACCCCCTGGTGGCTGGCTGCAAATTTGTTAGCAAATAGGACATGGGCCAAAATGAAATATCAAAGTGCACCTACATTTTATTTTATTTTATTTTTTTCCCCAAAGATGGTTTGTGTCATTTCAGTTTCTATCATGTTGGTGTTTGTTTATTTTACTGATAAGTTTGGTTTAAATTAGTTATTTGATGCTACAAAAATGTGGTTTCACGTCATGATTAACAGCTGTTGAGTCAGCTGGGTGTACATGCAGGACGTCTATACCACGGCGCCAAACCTGATCACAACTGCACAATCTCTGGCTGCAACTGACGTCACCAATGCAAAACGGCAGCGCTCATATCCGGGACATTTTGGTTTCATTTTTGTACAATGGGAGGAAGTGGAGACATGTCGTCCATCCTTATTTGGACAGAGAACTTCTTTGCATGTAGCCAATCACATAATAATCCAAAGAAGCAGTAGCTCGTTACAGAAGGCAAAAACAACTTTATACTTTGAACAACCAACTTTAGCTCTTTAGCCGAAGTCTTCTTGGACATGTCTTGTGCTGCAGCTTAAACAAATATATAATGAAAAGGGGCTAGATAGCTAATGAGCTAGTCAGACCTGCACAATGAACATCTTAAAAACTTAACTGCAAATGTTAACATCCGTCACATAAAAAGATAATGGTTTTGATTCAAATGGTAGAGGGGAAAACCAGATATCATGTTAGGGGACAGAAGCAGGGTGGTAAAATTAGGTTAAAAGTTAAGGTTAGTTTGAATATTTAAACTTTTGCAACTTTCTGAATTTAAAACCAGAAGTTACATAGTTCCCTCACACAGAGAGAAAACATCGGCGATCTGACGACGAGAACTACATTTTGGTTAATTTTGGGATTTCATGCTGCAGTTCGCTGATATTCTATGTCCAGAAAAGAATAGCTTGTCTATATTTGTCTATCAACAAACACGCAGTGGCAGAGCAGATTAAATTAAATATCAAGTGACATTTATAATCAGTTATGTGACAAAGCTGAAGTTTTCACTACATACTCTGTGCCTACTAACACAAAGTCTTTGCAGGAATGTAGCTGCAACACAACTTTTGCAACATGCGACGCTGTAGGAACCTACCAAGCGAGTGTTGTCGCTAGCACATTATTTTAAATGCTGGGATATTGTCCCAACATTTCTACCACATTTTTGAGATGGTGTGACATTTGAGCAAGGTTGCAGCAACGTCATTATATAAAGTGCAGGAAAGGTCATGCAGTGGACATTGAACAGACGTCGCAAAAGTACCACAGAATACCTGTAACGTATCAACAACGTAGCAACTTTAACTGTAATGTTGCAGCAACATCATTACAGCATCACAGGTCACATTCTTTGTTTGCAGGAGTGGCGTTGATGAAAGCACAAATTAAACCAACAAGGCTCAGCTCACTATTTTCTTCACAGTAATGACCAGTTCGAAGTGACAGAGGAGCTGCTGAGTTTGTCCAATGCACAGCTAATAAAAACGTGCAGAAACTGCTGTTTGCTTTTTTTGTCAAGTATAAAGAAAATGATTGAAACAGGAAAGTGAATTTTAAGAAATATTGTGCTTTCTCGCAGTACTTGAATGTTTAAGTGCTTCTCCTGTGAGATGATATTACCACCGGTGGCCCAAAGCCAATTTGAGTCTGAGTACGCTGCGTTAGACATTAACATGTGTTCACTTCATATAATTTTTCTTTGTGTGTGAAGCAAAGTAAACACCTGTTCTAAAGCTCCGGCGGGGTTTTTCCTCCAACAGGATGTTTAGAGCTGAGAACAGGAGGTCTGAAATCTCTCTCTACATCTTTCCCCTCTCCACCATTTTCTCCATTTCCTTTTCTTCTCTCTCTTTATTGTGCTCACGCTCGTACACCCCCGTCACATCTACCATGTCAACAATATCTGACCTCTGACACTCTGACAGAACAATCCCAGCATTGTTTTCACATTTCAGCTCAGAGAAGCAGGACGTCGGCGTGTAGTCTTTACCTGAACTCCTGCTCAGTTTTCTTCTCTTGATGGGATTTCTGTTCGTTATTTGGCCTTTCGAGATTGTAACTGTCACTGAAGGTTTGATGTATAAATAAACTTCAGCCTCGGCGTTGTCAAAGTTCATTCTGTCCATCCAGCTGCAGATGACTCAAACACAGTCATCACGCTCTGTTTGGTTTGGCTGAAAGCTGAAGAACTGCTCACTGTCATTATTGGGTTGTCACACTGGAAGGTGCTGCATGTGTGTGTGAAAGAGAGAGACGGTTCTTTCAGAAATCTTGACATTTATCAGATGTTATGGGACTATTTCGGAGTTAGAATTTGGTCAAAAGTCATTTTTAGTCTGATGAAGATGCAGTAGTGTCGAAATATTGATCAAACAAATCAAACAGTGTGCTCCATTCTCTTTTTTTTCCTTCTGAATTTTGCTGTCCTTGTTCCGAGGAAGCAACTGATTCAGCTGCAGGATGTACAGAGAAAAAAAAAATCATCTAAAGCCTGAAATTTGTTTCAAAATAAGCATGTAAATATTGGACTTTTTGTTTGTCTTGCAGCAGTGTGGCTTTCAGGATGGCTATGTCAGTTGGTTGATTATTGGTTGACATAAAAAAAAGACTCATGTAAAAGTACTGATTCAACTTTTTTGTAAGTATAAAAGTAAATTATAGCCCTCTGAAGGACATTTCTAGTGGCTGTTTCTGTGCAAAACTAACTGAACATCACCTTTTGTCCACAGCTGAGTCTCTCTTTCTGTCTGATTCATCTTTAACTTTTTGTCATCTTATGCCTTCTTCATCTTTTTCATTTTGTTTCGTCTAATGTTGTTTTTTTGTCTTGTTCCATAGCTTTCATCTTATTACGCTTTTACATAGTTTCCATCTTGTCGTGTCTTGTTACATAGTTTTAGTCTTGTTACATCTTTTACTGCCTTTTTATCTTATCAGGTGGTTTACATTGTTTTTGTCTTGTTTTGTCTTTTATGGAGTTTTTTTTACATGAAGCGCAATGTCATGCAGACCCAGACTGGCCACGAAGCTGCACCTCAGTCCGGCTTAACGCACACCTGATCCGGATTGAGGTGCAGCTTACGGCCGCCCGTTCTCCATCTCCTTCTTTTCCTCACCTCAACCTCCCATCCTCGCTCCTATCCTAGACTCTTGAGGCTCTATCTTATCTATCTATGTGGCTTTGCTATCTTACACCAGCCATGTCTGCAAGATAGCAAATTAACTTGCAACTATTCTGTGCACCTATTCTGTGTGACCATGACGGGAGGTCTAAAAATGAATGCAAAATGAAGGCATGGCCAGGTGCATTTGGTGTCTTGTGTTTGGCGCACTGGATTCAAAACCACCTACGTCTTAGACCGGTTAAAACCTGGTTGAAGCATAAAGTCTGGTTCTGGTTGGATATACCCATCAGATACCTCATGTGCAAGTTTATCAAACTTCAGAAACACTCTCTGATTCTGTTTCATCCACCCACAGTAATGTTAGCGGGAGAGATGGAGATGGAAAACAGGCATCAGTGCAGCCGCACCTCAGTCTGGCTCAGGTGCATTCTCTCGCGCTTTCACTTCCTGAAGCAGGAGATTTGTCTCCTTGCTGGAAAATCTTTTCTCTTTGTTTCCTCCTGGTAAATCTGCTGTCACGCTGCCAACGCTTGTATTCCAGGCGCACCTGCTTCTCGAAGGTGACGAGAGCTGACTTTCTGATTGTTTTGTTTTTTTCATGTTCAGCATAAAACACACCCATGAATTAATTAAGGCACTTGGGCACAGCTGATAGGTGTATCCTGCTGTGTGCTGCTGGCACAAGGGGTGGGACAGGGAAGGATACCCCCGCAACATAGTCTTGTTTGCTTGAGGACACCTGCAGTCCTCAGCAATATCTGTTTGAAAAGAGCTTAATGGGTAATTTATACCAGTTGGAGCTGAATCTCCACAGGAAGGGTAGAGAAATCATGCAAATTAGGAATATATATCAAGTGGCTTAAAGAGACAGTTCATCCCAAAATTAAAGATACATATTTTCCTCTGGTCTGCAGTGCTTTCTATCCATCTAGATTGCTTTGGTGCAAGTTTTGTATTGTATAACTGTATAGCATGACTGTATAAGTGACCTGGCTGGATCCATCCACAGTCTCACATACTGTACAGTTTTTAAACAAACTGCTGCCAAGTCTCCAGGTCACACTCTGTGGTCTGGTGGATCTCTTGGCTTTAGCAAAGTAGCAATAAAAACCTGGATCTTTTCTAGAAGCTCTTATGGCTTCTAACCCAGTGCTTCAGATGGGAACAAACCTGAGCAAAAT
This sequence comes from Lutjanus campechanus, assembly GCA_027495735.1. Classification (NCBI taxonomy): domain Eukaryota; kingdom Metazoa; phylum Chordata; class Actinopteri; order Lutjaniformes; family Lutjanidae; genus Lutjanus; species Lutjanus campechanus. The sequence continues at coordinate 8,105 of JAJHUR010138203.1, forward strand.
GCTAGTTGAAATAACTTTAAATACTTATATTTTATTTCTTACAGCCTCTGTCCAAACCAAACAGTGTTTAAGTCATCTGGGACTGAAAACATCTGACCCACTGAAGATGATCTCCACACTGAAGAAAGACAGTAGATTCTTCAAACCGCCATGTTTTTCTTTCTTTTTCGCTTTTTCTACCTCGGCTTCAGCAAAGTGCATTAAAATCATTTAATTTACCTTTACTCTTTGTAACTGACTGGACTTTGCAGATGAGCATGTCTTTTTTCCTGGTTTATTTTTTCTGTTTTTTCTTATTCGTGGAAGAAGCTGCTGCTGCTGGTATTATTCTCACCTTCAGAGCTGTAAAAAGCAACATAGCATTGACTTGAGCTGTAGATAAATGCATACAGATGAGGTCTGCAACAAGATTTGTGTATAATGGGTTCTGGCCCAGTGTTGACTGGACTCTGACGACTTTAGACTCCATTTTAAAAAATTGAAAAACAGACCTGTGACTTTTACACTAATAATGCTCAACTACACTTCGCCTCTTGACTTAGATCCAGTCTATATCTTTCTCATTCCAGATAGTTTTGAATCAGTCCAGCAGTAGCCACTCTGCTGGCCTACAATGCCAAACACAGTGCAGGCCAGCAGACAGACAACAGATGATACCTCAGGTTAGATGCCAATATGTAAAACATTTGGCTCAAAGGTTAAAAATGACTGTGACTGTGTAATAGTCACAACACACCAAGGGACACCTTATCATTGTCCTTTTGAATGGACCAAATATGCATTTATTTCTGTAAATTTACTATACTGTTTAATTGTTAACGATGTTAAAAGAGCATTAATTGTTGTAAATGATGCATAATGACTTGTTTAGGACTCCAAACACAGTTTAGGACTTGGATTTTACTTCAAAGACACTTATTAAACTAAAGACTTTCAACAAAACCTCTACATTACACAACAAACTGGTCACAGAACTCTCTCGGAAAATAAATCAGTTTTATAACTGACAGCACTGTTTAGATTTAGATATAAGATTAGATTTTTAGACACAAATATCTTGGCTTGTGTTCAAAATTACCACTTTGTTGAGGTAAGGGGACCTTGTCGTCATGGTTACAATAATAACCACATGGTTAGGGTCATACTGCAGTTAGAGGAAACAACACATCCTCATACCTACATTACAGGATGTTTTGATTGCCAGTAATTCCCAATAATAATGACACATGCGACCGGTGGAGAATACCGGCAGGGGCAGGCTTCATGTGATATAAATAACATGGTTAATGTGGTAAAACGGTCACAGTTTAGGTACAAAAATCTACTTGATAAGGTTTTGGATAAGATTGTGTTTCAGGTTAAAATAAGTACATTACACATTTCACCCAATGGAAGTGATGGAAGTCGTGTGACAGTGATGTAATGGAAGTCCTAATGAAATGAATATAAATTAAAACTTGAAATAGCTCAACAATGACATTTATTTCGCACTCTAGGATTCAAACCCTGGTCTCCTGGGTGAAAGTCCTGTGTTTTCAGGCCTGTGAAGTACTGAACAGTGTTAGCAGCTCCCCCCAACTCCCAAAATATGGCTCCAATTTTAAAAAAATTCAAAATAGAGGGCAGTAAAAACATTGTAACAAAAGAAAATCCATCATTCTATCCATATCTGAAAGAAGAATCATGTTTTTTCACATTAAAGTTTCCAAATTAATGAAATTCTTTCAGGGGAGGCAGCTGCTCAGGTTTTATCATCACTGACAATCAATGAGTAACTGATAACAGGTGCGTCCCGGTGGCTCTGTGGGCTAAAAGGTCGTTTGGCTTCTATTTCCCATCTGTCTTTATGCTTAGGTTTTTTGTTTTATTCTTTCTTGTACGTTATAGTTTTTTGGAGCATTTAAAAGAGTGAGATTTATTCTGTCTCACAGAAAACACTGCTCCTGAACTGCCTGAAATGCCTTGCATATAATCCATCCTTTTCCTTCCGTTTCTTGTCTGAGTCACTATGTAACACTGCACCCCCTCCAGCTAGGTGACTGTTCTACAGCTAGTCAGGGGTCCCTCGCACTCAAACCTAGAGAACCTACCTCACTGTCTCCTGTTATTTCCTTGCTAATGCCAAAGGTATGAGGAGCTCTGTTGTTGGCTGCAAGACCCAACACACCTTTTCTTCTCCCTCCATCTGAGGATGACTCAGTGGATTAACTTCATTTTGATGGAAAAGTCTCCACAACAACTGGAAAACCCTTGTAAGTGTGTGCTAACAATTGCATCAGCGAGTGTTTTATTAATTAAGAACAGAACAACGAGGACAGAACAGAACAAGTTCATGCGAGGGTGGATCAATACCTGTTTTCTGTGACCCAACTTAACACTCGGAGGCTGTAAGATTTGCCATAGTTTATGTCGTTTTACACTTTATTTTGTAGGGTATCTGGTGTTAGCATGTTGCATGGCTAATGTTTGTAGTCCCACGGGCTGAGACAATGTCGGACTAATGTTGTAATATTTAGGGACAGTCAAGAAAAACAGTGTGAAAATGAAACTTCATTTCAAGTATACATGTAGTAGGTTGAATGTTTTTTCTTACTTTACTTTGTTGAACTTTCGCAGAAGCCCCTTGGTTTGGTCAAGCTGTGTACTGAAAAGACCACATGATGCATTCTTTTCGGAAGTGGAGAGGGGAGCTAAAACGGAGCATTTCAGACAGATCGTGAGTAGTAGGCTTGGGTGGTTTAAAGGTGTAACGGTATACCGTCATAATCACAGATACTTCTCTTTCTATTGAACTGGTAGGGAGACGCTGTATTGTAGTGTGCAGCTTACACCAGCAGGGGTCAGTGTCTGTGCATCAGTGCAGCTGAGAAGATAAACACGGCGTCTAGGGGGATAAAATTACTGGACAACTAAAACGACTGGGATTATTTAGGATTCAGTCCTGATGATTAAGTTAAGCTGAACACTGAAAAACGTAGATCTGAAGTTTAAAACCACTGGACCCTCCTGGCTTAACTGTTATTTGAAGCACAGGGCAAAACGAGGCAGGACTTAAGAAGACTCAATTAGTCTCATTACGCTGATATTTCATGTCAATGTGGCACCTGGCTGCCATGAAAAAGGTCTGACACTGAGTTTATGAATCTAGTCAAGACTTTTCTCATGTCTGCTTCATCACACTCTTCTTCAACGTGTTCTGAATCAAACACGTTCTGAAAGATACCTTGAACCAAACCAAACACATAATCAGATAATGACTGATGAGACTGGAGCTTTGGCTTGACTCAGGTCTGATTTATCACTCATAATTCTGGCCTTGACCAACTTTAACTGAGATTGAAAAACCTGACACCGCTCCAGCGATAAGTGGTTTTTCTAAGCCACAGTGTAATTAACCACTGACCACTGATTGGAAGGTCAGAAATTTACTCGCCTGAATAAATGTCATGTCCTTCTACAGCGTTTGTGTCCCGTCACCCTGCTGGATTAAACACGGTTCAATAACACCGGACTGACTTAGTTATTATCTGCAAACATTAAGTCAGCTGTGTGTCTCAAGCTCAGAGATCAAGACATGAATTCCAATAAACACAGGCACAGTAGCGTGCGTGGTTCAAAACTCTCGCCGCTATTTATCATTTAAGTGGGCAGAGCATCCAACAGTATAAAACACCTGATGAATATTTGTATGCAACTGCTTTTTGGTTCTGGTTTGGTCTCCGCTGAATTGCTGCTGGACGTAACAGCTTCTAGAAAGATCCAACTTTTTATTGCTGCTCGTCTGAAGCCAAAAGAAGCGGCAGACCACACGTTCAGAACCACGACTCGTCCCAGTAAACACAACATCAGAACAGCTCCAAGAGGCTCCCGGAGGCTTCCAGGTTTCTGGGTTTCAGGTTTGCTGAACCAAGAACCAAAAACTAACTGTACACACAGTTTCCAGAGCACACCAAAAACAAAACATACATGACTCATCAAAGAAAACAACATTCGACCAGACACCAAAATAATATTGCAAACAAACATTCCTTCATGTCAACTCATAATTTTGTTCTGTGTCTTTGGTTTGCTGTTATGTACTGCATGTTTTCATTTTTTTTAGTTCTTTATTTTATTTTTTAATTTCTTTTATTATTTTAGCCAAAATAACAGCATAAAAGCATAAAAACAAGTGGAGAGCTTGTTGGTTACATGTGTCTTGAAAAACAGGCTGCTATGGGAGGGACTTATTGTAAATATTGCTTTATGAGTAGCCAAAAGCGCTGTGCATTACGCACCCCGCCCACCATGCAGCTAAGGCAGTGTAATAGCATGTAATGCTAGGAGGGAGAGCAGTTAAATTCGCTGACTCTTCCCGGATACAGAACCCCCAGTGAACACAACAGGACCGGGACCAAATTAGCCTCCAAGACCAATGGAGAAAAGGTCAGTACGTTAAGTTTTCTTGCTGGGTTTGACTCCCAGAGTCAGAGCTAACCAAGCTAATGGCAGTTAGCAGCTAGCTAACTTATTCTAGTGACAAATAAAGCCACCTCTTCATGAAGAAACAACCTGAGTGCTGTTTTTCCTGTCAGTCTCGGGGGCTGTGAATAAAGAAAAGTGAATAAAGTTATAAAGTTGTGCTCCACGCGGCTCCTAGGGTTGCCACCTTTCATTAATGAAAATACGGGACGCCCACGGTGGGGGGAGGAGGGGGCTATATAGCCTATTTAAAAAATAAACGCTTTCTCTTAACAATATTTATTTATTTATTTATGAGCTGTTAATCCATTAGTATGATTTTTTCTTTAAATGGCCATATTATATAATATTTATATTGGCTAATACTACCGTATATTAAATAAATGATCATTCATTCGACTTTAAAAACTCAACATCCTAAACAATCAATCAAACCACAATAGTCTATTAAATCGGCTGTGCCCATGCACTGACATCTTCTGGCAAAAGCACAACCAGATAGGAAATTGAATCAATCATGACATACTGTCCCATACCGTATCAGTCTCAGGAGATTATTGGAGTTTGAAGAACTGACGCTGGGTCATCTGCGTTCTTACGTTCTTACGCC
>JAJHUR010138204.1:0-15548 GCA_027495735.1 Lutjanus campechanus
TGACTTTTATCACTTGTGTTTCTGAAGTATTGTGCAATTCATCACATTCACGCGACAGCCATTTTCATCTGGGTGGGAGGCTCAAACGTCGTACTGCTGCCTTCCAGAGACTCGGACAAATCGTTACTATGTCATCACTTACAGATTGTCCAGCAACTGAAAGACGATGGATGGTGAAAATCATCTGGAGGGACATCAAGCCAAGTTAAAATAACACATTTGATTACCTATTAGCTATGGTAGCTAACATTAGGATTCAGCTACTTCCTAGCTAACGTCACCGAGTGATAGTCAGTAACGTTAAGTGACATTTACGCTCACTGGAACATGTACTTTTGTGGAATGTTTCATACAGAATACATGTTACAAGCACTTTTGCGGTGTGTGCTTTGTGTCAGTAACGTTAGCTAGGAAACATTAGCTGTTGTCTCATAGGGTATCAAATATGTTATTTTAGTTTGAAATATAGCCCAATTACCCTCTGGATTTGCTCTACCCATTGGTTTTCTAGTCGGCATTATGATGATTGATCAGGTTCTCTATGTTTATATGACTTACAATGTGGAACACTGCTATAAACATTTGAGCTTCCCATCCTGAACATGACGTCAGAGGAAAACAGCCACTGTGTGAATATGGGGATTAAATATTAAGGAGTGATTTAAACTATTTTGGGGAATAACCTTTTAAACACCTCCAACAGGGATGAGCCTCTTTTGGCTGACTTGTGTGATAAAGCTTGGCTGCAATCCTGCTCCTTCGTCTTGAGATTGCCTCATGACATGACAGACTGCCTCTGCTGATTTCAGAAAGCTTGTGAAGCTGCACTGAAGAAAAAAATGCCAGAAAATTGTTTGCAGTACACAACCCTTTTGTGAGATAAGAAAAAAAAAAAGAAGCAGTGCGACTGGATACCAAAATACTGATTTGAACTTCATTAATCCACACAAATGAAGTGTTGGACTTTCTAATCGCATTGCTTCGTTGATTGGATGAGACGTGTGTGTGTGCACTCACACACACTCTAGCTTCCCTGTGTAGAACAGTAGCAGCGAGGGAAACATCAGGAATTGTGGTGATTGTAGGATTAAATAAGGATTGTGTATTTTTCTTCTTTGACTTTCTGTGTGTAAATGAGGGCTGCAAAAGTACATAAATACAACTTTCATCATTACCGATTTGAACACTGTAGTGGGCGTATATCTACTGGGCTGCCATGGCAAACATGCACTTCACACACACACACAGACTGAAAGAGAGGCCTAGTTACACAGACCCAGATATAGCAAGAAAAAGGAAAGAAGAGAGAGGAAGAATCAGGCAGCGAGAAACTTTAGAAAGTGTGTATTTGCATAATCTCTTCTTTGCAAAGAGTCTAGGGGAGGAATAATAAGCTAGAGAAAGCTATCATCTGCCAGCACAGTGTTGAGCCAAACCCCTATGTGTGTAAATGCAGCTCGCAAGCAATACAGTAGCTCTCAGTGCTGCTTTGCTCAGTTGGATGTTCAGTCTTTCACAGCCCAAGTGGGCGTCAGACGTTGTGCATTTGATTTACCCGCTGATGTAAATTAAAGACAATAGCAGACTGATTGTTTTACCCCCCTGCCCTGAATATCAATTAACTTTTAGCTACTGTCATTTCAACTAAATGAACAAGAAGTGCTCTCCTCAATTGCTCTTGAATTTACCTACCTACTAAACCAGTCTTATCATTTCTATGTATGGATGTTAATTGCAAAATTACAGAGGTGTGTCACTGAGGAGCAAAACCAATCAGTAGAGAAACGCTGCCATTGCTGTAATGTTGCTTGAGTTTTTCCTCACCACTCTCCCCAAGTGCTTGCTCATGATGGCTATATGAAAAGTGCCCTGAGATAACTTATGATTGGACACTATATAAATAAAATTGACTCGATAACAGCCATGAATTGTCATAGAAACAGGGCGCAATTAAGCGTCTTGTCACTTTCTGTCTGCTTGCAAACAATTGAAAAATGTCTAAAAGCTGCTGCCCGATGGGATGCACCACCAACAGGGTGAAGAGCCCAGACCTACGGTGTTGTACACTGCCAAACCGAAAAACTGAGCCTTTAAGAAGACAAAAGTGGATACAGACGTGAGGCATGACCAGGATGAATGTAACAGTGGGATCTGAGCACTCATTCTAAGTTACACTTGGTAATTTGTCCAGACAAACTGCAGAGGTTGAAGGTAACTAAGCCACGAAAGGCCTGGTTTTGATCTTTGTTCCGATAAATGTGATCTTATTTGATCAAATAGTTGTAAACATCATGGTATTTCACTTCTGGCCAGTAACTTTTTGGTCAGATAAAACAGATTTGGGGATGTAGGGCATAAATGTTAAACTTTAGCGCAGGATTGAAAGCTCACACTTGTATTTTACTATGATTTTGAGGACCTGTATTAAGTTTCAAACTAGCTAGCTAGCTAACACACTTAGTTAGCCTGTGTTAGCTAGCTTCTCCAAAATGGACAACAAAGAGAATGGAAAAAGAAAAAGATAATATTGTTCTCCTCATAAAATATGGGAAGGACAGGCATGTAATCCAAAGCAAATTTAACCCAGCTACAACAAACTTGCACAAGCAGAAGACTGACACAAAACCTAGATGAAGTATGGAAGAAATGTTCAAATATTAACGTGGCAGCAAGAAAGGAATAGGTAAACATGGACAGGATCTGACAAAAAAACTGGTGAGTTTCAACAAAATTATATTGCTTCCAAAATAGTTGTGTTAACCTTTGGGTAGCTAGGACAAAGTTGCTCTTACTAATGTCACATCAGTCACCATAAACTCTGTCACTGTTCCATGATTTCATTTTTACTGGACTGTTATAGGCCCCTTAAAAAATTCTGAGGAAAATAGTGGCTAAGAACCTTCTAGCAACATCCTACGAAAGTCCTTAGAGTGATTTTATGCAACTCATTATTCCTAAGGCATCTTCAAATAAAAATTTAAGCCAAACCTTAACCTAAGTGGTTTTATGCAACCAACCACTGTCTTCAAGCTCTAATACCTTGATTATTATTACTAATAGTGCACATTCCTGAATGCAGGTTGGTTTCTGGGGCTCTGGGCAAAATCAACAGGATACATCAACAGTGCATTCAGTCTGTCTTAAAACCACCTACGTATGTTTGTCTTCAGAACACAACAAAAAGTCATGTCCTATTGATTCAGATTTCGTCTCCCACCAGCCTTAAATGTTGTCTTCTTTTGACTATAACGTTGATTTCTCTCAAACCTTGTCCAAGACATTTTAGATGCCAAACTATACATAAATATACCTTAAATATGCATTGTTGAAATTTGCTATACAGATAAACTTGCCTTGCCTTAAATCTAGATGCAGAACCGCTCAGAAAAGTCTCATTTAGATCACTGAGATATGAGGAGTGCAAGGTGGGTTTTTGGCCACTTTTTAGGTGTCCAAAGTGTCCAAAGATCTTACATCCAAGAGCAGTGTGCTTCAAAAAATTAGGAGTCACAACCTTAGAGGCAACTTCTCCTTTAGATTTGAGGCACAGCCAACATCATCAGAAGGCCTCAGTGACTTGCTGGTGATAAAAGCTGTAGTACTAAACACACTGTGTGTAGGTGGGTGCCTGAACATGCAAATATCTAATAGTGATCACACAGACCTTGAACTGGATTATGAAATTGTCGGGAAGCCAGCATGGGAAAAAAAAGTCAAGATAGCTGTGATATGAGACTTTTTAGAAGATCTGTCCACGGTCAAATGCAGGTTCAGAAATCATTTTGCCATGTTCAAAAGGCCGCTGTCAGTGGAAGAGCTCTTATCTGCCCATCAGTACCAGCCTGGAAGGGAGAAATTCAACATCTGATGGATTTTACCGCAGAGCCCCAGCGACCATCATGTGGGATCAACCCACCAATCAGCAAGCAGGAGTCCAAAGACAGGAATAACTGGCCAGAACATGATCGACAAGGACAATTACGGCATGCATGCCGTGTCACTAATTTGTCGCTGAAGTGGAAGGCTCATTAAATGTGATTGACTTTCAGATGGACTGGGCGAAGGAAGAAGAGGCAAATTGAGTGCTGTTTGAAATTAACTCGAGCCGTTGCAACGTTTAACAGATAGCTCTTGATGGAGATTAAGCCTTAGCCTTGTTTCTAGAGTTCAGCTCACTTGCTGATCTGTAATTCGGATGTCTTGTTCTGCACCCCGAGAGCCCTGAGGCAGAGCGGATGCTGCAATCCTTTGAAATCAACCGAAAAAGTGGAATGGAGTGATATCACTGACTCGTTGGTGTGCAGGGAGCATATCCTGGTTTCCGTTTAGCAGGCGACAACCTGCTCTGCCCGGTTATCTGACAGACACCACTCTCACGAGTCCATGAACACAGTTACACACACATGTTTGAATTACTGAACTTGTGGGGACCTAGTGCACTCTCTCTGTACCTTTGCCTGCACACCCAACCTCAGACTTTAACTCAACTTAGGCCTACTACTATCCCCAAAACACATCTGTAGCCATCAAACAACTCTTGAAGAGATAAGGACTGTCCAAATTTTGTCTCTCAGAATCAAACTTGCATATTACATTTGGGATGTATGACTATGCCGTGATCAACTTCACTATCAGTGTTTACTTATGAGTCCCCATCTTGTTTCCAAGCCACCTCAATATGAATCTAGTCTAATCTTTTAATAATACTAGACATAGCCCCAAACTCATTACTCATTGAGATCCAATAATCCTGTGAGGCCTGTCTCCTGCTCCTGTCATGTGGCATAATGTGATTGGCCGGCTGAGTGGATGTCTCCAGGTAGCCAATTGGTCCGGACCAGATTGCCTTGACTATTTAAAGCCCACTGACTTTCCTTTCCAGCTCCCAATGCATCAGCCATGCATACCAATTTTTGTTTGTGACTAACTGCAGCCTACTGAATAGTTATAGTTAGTAATCTGGGGGTGTTTTGGGGTTAAGAAGTCCCAGGATGTTTTTCTTTTGTCGTATTTCCATTATTTTCAGGTCGATAAGTTGCCTTTGTTCATGTTTTTATTATTTTGGCCAATCTCTCCTGTATAATTTATACTAGGGAAGACTGGGGATGGTCACTTTTTGCATTTCTCTCATTTACTCAAAGGCTATTTGGACTAGACCAACCAAATCATTATATATCAAACATACATCTGTCTTCTAAATAACCACATCATTTAGAGAAGATTACATATGATATATCGCTCACAATATTTATTTGAAAGGAGGAAGTCAGAACTGACCCCAACCCTGCGTACAGTTGCAAATAAAAATACATTCAAATTTCACTAATTAACTTTTACTTTTTGTCTTAATAAGCAAAGTATTCTGAACATGCATTGATTTCCAATAATACTAATTATTATTTATGTTGATATAGTTATGAAATTGAAATAGTTAATTTATGCAGAGAACATTTGCCCATCTTGAGTCAATGTGCAGATGTTACAGATGCTATTTAAACTCTATTTCAGTGTGAGACAGAACAGAACTGCAATGCAACAAACTTTTTATTAACTGTGTACATTTGTATTTGTGTGGGCTACCCTTTTATGTTGGAAACTAATGTTGTTGGTCTGTTTTGATGAGGTCGCTTAGCTTGGGGACAGTTGCAACAACTTGTTGCAGCCGTCCCCATAATAAGCAGCCATGGCAGAGCATCATGTACACTGACCTCGATACATGCTAACCCTGTCACTTCAAAGTCAATAAAACAATGCTTAAAACAAAGTAGGTTTGGACTAATTCATTAAAAATTCATTTTCAATAAATGCAGAGGCAAATATCGAATGTGTCTTCTGTCCTCCTGGTGGGGGGGGAGAGTCTTACCGAGGATGTGCAGTATTGTTGTCATCACTCTAGCATGTTTCTGATTGGAAGAATAAGACTTGTTGCAACCGTCCCCGGTCTGCCCTATATAATTATACTTTCAGCTGACTAAACTCCTCCAGGCTAGGCACAACACCATTACAGCCAGACAACTGGTTCACATGAGCATGAGAACACACGTTCAAGCAATTTATGTGTGTGCATATACGGACAGAAGTAGTATGCGCTAATAACCACTTATACAGGTGAATTTTCACACACCGGTAACACTGAGATTGAGTTAAATTCCCCAGTCTCTGATTTGGCCACAAACCTCATCCGTCAAGCAGACTCCAACTGGTGCTAATGGTTACGTGATGTGTGTTTAAAGAGCACACCTGCCCCACATGGGTGACTGTCAAGGCTAATGAACCTTATGAGGGCTTCTTGTGTATGATTCAACCTTTCTAATGTTCTCCTCTGCCTTCTCTCTCTCTCTCTCTGAGCCTCTGTCTTCCTCTTTAATCATGCGTGCAGATCAGCGGCGGTGGGAAAAGAGACGGAACGCAGACGTAAGCAGGTTTATCCCTCAGACGCGCACGACCAAACACGCGCACACGCGCAGGCAAACACATGCAGGCAAATAACGCATACATAAATTACAATGCTCGTGCAGCTACATGCACACACACAAACACACAAACAAACATCTAAATCCCAGACCACAGTGAGGTCAGTGCACTCATCTACAACGGGAGAGTAAATAAAGTTGTGCTCATTTTATCCCAGTCTCTCTCCCAGGTGTGTGTGTGTGTGTGTGTGTGTGTTTCCAACTGCCTGAGCTTCCCTAAAGGACACTGTTAATAGCCACTGTGCCGGTTTCAGCTACAAAATCAAGGTGATTGTTCACATGAAACCACAACATACTCAACGCTCACCACCATCTCTACCTCAAACATCAGCCACAGCCACAGTGCAACACAACACATTATTATTTTTTACTTCCCTCATATCTGCTCGGCAGTATTCAGAGCAATAATTCTCATGTCTTGGCCGCATTTATATCAGTCTGCCTCCGAAAAGCAAAACAAACAAATCTATCCAGATCTGCTCCTCAATACAAAGAGCAGAGGGACTGCTGATTCATTCACTGTGTACGCCGCTCTATTGTAAATTTGACTTTGTTGCAACTTAATATTGCAGACAACATGGACGCCAGGTATGTTTATGTACATACAAAATATATATATACATGGGTAAAATGTCTGATTTCCAACTCGAGCACCGAACTTCAACAGTGTTTTCCTTTGCATGCTGGTGAAGCAGTGCAAAGGTCGTAATCGGAAGATAGCGAGGCTGGAATTGTCCTCTTGCAAAGACACATGAAAATGTCACTGCGCATCTAAAGAGGTGTGATGTTAAGAGTAATCTGTCACAGAGCGATGTGGAAGAAATGAGAAGAAATGTTATACAAGCTGAATATTATACAGTTAAATAGTCTACAATCTGTAAGTATAAAGAAGCTTAAAGCAAACAGTCTTGGGAACATCTTTAGATGAAATATTACTTGTCTTACACTCAAGACATTTCTTTTTATATCATCCACTCCAATGAAAAATGATAAAATCTGATGAATCCACTTGGTAAATATATTCCAGACTAAGGCCTTGATTGGACCGGCACTGGCCTCGGATCTCGTGTGCCTTCGCAAATTGGTGGTTCTTACCCCCAGAAATGGAGTCTGACCCTGCAAAAAAGTTTCTGCACTTTTCATGTGGTTGTCCAGTCAGTGTTGATGGTAAATGTAGTCAATTGAAGCAATAAATTCCTCAGTGTGCGCCAGAAAGCGGAGTTCATCTGCTCACTGAGCCATGCCAGCAGTGCCTACATGTACCACAATGCATTGCAAGCTTCTGACGCTCACATCCATGTTGCCATGCATCACCACCCTAACCATTAGATATTACTTTGTTGCCCAAAACATGGCATCTGGGGACAAAAATACTCATTCAGCATGCCCCCTGGCTATCCAGAGGAAGAGAAATCCAAGTTGAAAAAGCGTGCAGTTCTTCCCTAACACCTACGACATCACTGTGACATCACCGGATGCAGGAAACACAACAGGTGCTTGCTTCGGGTGTCTATATTTTCAACACTGACTGGACATCCACATGAAAAGTAACAAATTTTCCCTTTAAAACCTGAAACATTTGCCACAACACAATGCATTATCACCATACACATGCAAGTACACACTCCTGGTAGATTACTTTGTAACCTGAACAGTGTATTCACTGTTTAGGCAAGTTAAGTTATAGAGATCAATAAAACAAATTGCATCAAGGGACTTTCACAATATGTACAGCATACAACTCTATCCTTACACCTTCAGTTTGGACGAGAAACCCCACCCTTCCAAACAAGCCTCTTAACAGGGAAAACAGTTTACCATGTAATAATCGAGACTAACGATGACATTATTGTCACCATGATAACTTTCCAGGTTAGTAAAAGTCACTCCTGCCTCTGTAGGTAGCATTTTGTCATCCGATAAGCCTACAGAATCATGGACAACTTCAAGACTTAGTGTTTTCAGTGTTACTTTCGATCTGAAGATCCACTACGACAGCAGATGCATTTGTGTTTGACTGATTCTACTGGACAACGTGTTGGTTAAAGAGATAGTTCAGAGACACAGTACTGGGGTATTTAACTTTTTTCCTACTTTCCTAGAGTCAGAAACTAATAAATGCCTTTGGTCACACCTTTTTTTATGGATTTGGTGCAGTCTGAAGTTATATAAAACAGCAAAAAATTGCTTTTTACGAGCATGACCTGACACTGCATGTATTGCCAAAGCAAAGCATTTCAATTCTGAAATGCTAAATGTATTTCCTAAATCACAATGAAAACAAACTGATTCACACTGGGATTTTGTTTGTTTGTTTGTTCATACCAATTAGTAAATGTTCAATAATGTCCCTTGGCTGTTGTTTTGGAAGTTGCATATTAATCTACACACACTAAAAGAGCTTAAATATGGTATTTATCCTGTCCCTGAAAGCAGCGATTTATGTTTATAATTCAGTCCAACATTTCAGTGATTGCATGATGGAGAGAGAAGAGGTCCCAGCTGTGTTTATACTTTTACAACCTCCGTCAAATCCAACCAAAAACATTTACAACTAAAATGCAGTTGCAGTTATTAAATGCAGATTCATCTGTCATACAGGCCTAGTGTCAGTTCTTGTGTTGTGAATTAATTTAGTCAGTAAGTCATTTAATCTGATAAGAAAGCATTTCAAAGAAAGATGAGTTATGAGCCTCTGTGTTGGTTCATTTCATCTGTTGAATAATGTTATTATTGATGTTTGTTTATGAACTGGACCCTGGACTCGTGTCATTTTGCAAAAATGGCCCCCAGGCGGAGCAACATTCACTTCCATTGTGTGGGAGATTCTGCAACACTATTTTCATGTGAAACTCCAGCAGTGTTTTGTGGACTAAACAAACTAAACCTTCTTGAGGCATTAGGGTGAGTAGATAATGACTGAATTTTCATTTTTGGGTGAACTATCCCTTTATCAGAACTAAATAGAATATAAAACACATTATTTCATTTTCAGTAAACTCAATATAGTAATAAATATTTTTTAATCCTTAGAATGTACTTTAGGGTTTAAAAAAAAAAGACACAAAAGACAAAAGACAGAAATTTTTTTCTGTCATGCAACATTTTTAAGTTAGTAGAAACTCCATCAGTGGGATACTTGATGGTATATTCCTTCTGCAGCACCTGTTCGCCACTTCTTACATCCATTTTCAACCAAGAATCTACGAGTTCACCCTGTTTGCTGCAACATAACATCATTTGCGTGACTGGAAGTTGCAAGAACACAAGACACACACTCCAACCTACACATGCTCCTCCGTCTCGTTGTGTATAAAAATAAATGTCCCTGGAATCAGTGAGACTGATACTCTAAGTGCCTCCATTACGGTTTTTGTCGTTGTCTGTGTGTGTATGTATATATGTGCGTACTTGTGTGTGTGTGTGTGTGTGTGTGTGTGTGTGTGTGTGTATATGCGTGTTGCAGTCAGTGAACCATACGCAGATGCGGACGGGGGGGGGGGTTATGTCTCTAGAAAGTGCCCAGACAAGAGCATGGGCACAGCATGTGGAGGATGTCGCAGAGCTCAGGCTTTACGGGGAAACACTATGCAACATGCAAAACTGTGCAGAGAACAAGATCATGTGCTCTTGACGAAACACACACCCGGACACTCACACGCGCTCTCGCACGCAGATCCAGATTGGTCTATTTAGCTGCTCATCCCAATTGAGCGGGCCTTTGATCACACATCAAACAGATAACAACCTGAGAGACAACACGCATGCAAGGATTCGCACACACGCAAAGACACACACACACACACACACACACACAGGTGCACAGCAGAGCGTGAGGATCTCTGTGCGGAACAGGTCGTTCCCGGGAATGAGCGAGAAGAAGAGGGGTGAAGAGCAGACGAGTGGCGAGGAGAGAGAGAAGAGAGCAGATGGATCATGAGAGGCAGAAAGAAAGAGAGAAAAGGAAGCTGCAGTTTGTCTGCGAGTGAAGAATGGGTCATTTCTTTCTATCAAATGTTTATCCTTGAATTTGTATTTTATTCTGTTTCTAAAGACCGGCATTTATCTGAATTCACTTTTGGAATTAGAAAAACCCTAACCCATTTTTGAATACATTAATCTAAATCTGAAAGCATTTTGGCAGTACATATCATGAGATATTGTTTGGCAATGTTGTACCGATACACTGATGCCAAGTAAATTATTAATATTGCAAAAGGGAATTCAACTTTTTGGTACCAGAATGATAAAATAAATTGCTTTCTCAGTCCACTAGATGGTCAGGGTTCATTGTTAATATTTTATTTCACTTGCCCTGGTACAAATTGTTTCATGTATTAGCGGTTATCAAACAACAACAAAGATTAAAGTTCATTGTCATGTTTTATTCTCGGGCTGCAAAAACTGTCAGAAAAATACTGAAAAATGTCCAGGTGATGTCTTTTGTCAGTCTAAACCCCCCCAAAAAAATATTCAGTTTAATATGATAATAAATGAAGAAAAGCAGGAAATCTCCATATTTGAGAGGCTGAAAACAGCATTTTCTGTCATTTTGTATGAAAAATTATTTTAACAATTCATCAGTTGTCATAATATTTTAATAGCTTATTTTCTTTTCACAACTTGCCCAGTCAGACAAGTGTGTTGCCAGATTTACTTGCCCGTCATGGCATTTTACTTGCCCCGGGCAAGTGAGCAATCTTTATTGTTGAGCCCTTTTTTGTTTTGTTTTTTGTTTCTGCTGAGGTCAACAGAGGATTGGTGGGTTTTGGTCCATCTGTCCGTGCCTGACAATCCCATTTTGCTGCAATAAGAATGATTCAAGTGAGATTAACAGACCGAAAACCCTAATCTTAGATTAAACAGAAGTTGACATTAGTTGCTAAGACTATCGGTGAGGTCGACAAGTTTGCCACATCGGCTACCTGCGTTTCCAAGGTCTCCGTCGCTATGGGAGACAGCAGCAACCTCCAAGCTAGCAACCTGCATGCTGAAAATGGCACGTTAGCACCTGGACGCTTTAGCTTTTCTTTTGCGGGGATTTAGTCATTTTAATACCAGGACTCCCTTCCCCACATGCAAGTTCCCCCATGACTTTATCTTGCAGAGGCACTGCTGTTGCATTCTGGGATTGCACCGCCAAAAATGATTGTGATTGGTTTAAAGAAATACAAACAAACCTCTGAGCGTATTTTCCCCTATAGAATAAACATTCCTGCAGCCAGACCAGCTCTCCAGCTCTGACTGCTGTGCAGATAGTGTTGGCTATGCAGAACCACCTCACCGCTAGACGCCATTAATCCTACATACTGATCCTTTAAGGGTTTAACTGATCTGTTTCTTTTAAAAAAAACATGGGTACTTTTCGGTGAAAATCAATAAAATATGAAAATGATGAACCCTATACATTCCACAGGGGTATTCTCAGGGAGGCATTCGGCTTTATTTTCCATCAGGGGCTTATGGCACCGAGCTCACGCTGCAGCTGCCGAGCTCTCCCACACACAGATTTGAGGAGAGGAACTCGCTGTAACTACAACATGCCCATATTCAAAAGGATTTTATTCACATCTGATTTGCATAAGCAAACATTCCCCCGAATATCAACAAACAAGCATGGACAAAGACATACTGTACATGCACATGCACATTAGGGACACAGAATTATGCATACATACACTCACGCAAACAGGCATGAATGCACCCACATATAATAAACACAGACACACACAAACACTCCAGAAACAGCTCGCTAATATGAAAGCATCTGAGTCTTTAATGAGCGGGATAATGTAGGCGGCTGTTTTTTGAAATTCCGCTCCTCGTCTGTACCAATCTGCGATTCCTCACCTCCCTCTCTACCTCCCTCTCTCCTTCTAAATCCCTTTCTTCTGCCTCCCCGCTCTCCTCCTCTGCCTCCTCCTCTGTCTAGCAGCAGCAATTCAGTTTTAATTGCTTTCTGAGTCACCTAATTCCTCCGAGGAAAGACAGAGAATGTGAAGGAGAGAGATGGGGAACGGAGACAGGGAGAGATGGTATATTTAAACATTTAAAGACTCAAACACACACCCCACTCTCTCTCTCTCCATCTCTGCTCCTGTCTTTTCCCCCTTCTCCTCCGTCTTCCAAAGGTACGAAACTTTCTTAACTCGGAAAAGTAATCCTCTCTTATCCTTAACCGTCCAGAAACAGTCTTCAGAAATAGAAAACATCTCTTTTTACATTGACATATAGTACTCTATTCAGGGTTTGAATTCTACATTCGTCTCTGACAAATGCAGCTGAGAATCGGTGCTAAATCCTACCTTTTTTTTTCATTGTCTTCAACGTAAGACGCTATTTGTATCCTTCTAAAAAAAAAAAGCATTCCACCAAACCACTTGTTTTCGCATGAATAATAAAGAAGACAAATGTTCCTGCCTTTAATTTCTCTGCTGGATTCGCGTCTTTTTTTAGGCCACCCTATTGTGCAAAAAAAAAGAAAAAAAATCCCTCAGATGGTCCTTTCAAATGAAACTGCAGCAGCAGCATTTATGTGTGTGGCTGTATAGCACAGTGTCTTATGTTGTTCCAGCGCGGCAGCTAATTAGCCAGTCACACCCTGATTATGTCTCTGATTGGCTCGGTCGGTCCAGCGCTCGTCTCAGATTGAAAAGTCGCTGACTGTTTGGATAAGGCTCGGACAAATACGCTGCCAAAAAAAAAAAAAGTGCATCTTATTAGAAGTTTCTGAGTCCTTAAACATTATTTCTGTAAAGGGTTAGGGGGTTTTCATGTGGATATCCAGCCAGTGCTGAAGGTAAATGTAGTCATATTGAAGCAATGAAGTTTTTATCAGTGTGTGCTCTATTTACCAAGAAAGCTGAGTTCTCCTGCTCACAAAGCTGTGCGGGCAGAGCCAGAAATACACCAGCAATCCATTGCGTGCAAGCTTCTGACTCCCAGGCCCATGTTGCCATGTATCACCACAGTAGCCTATAGCTATTACTTAATTGGCCAAACCATACTGTTAAGTGACAAAACAGTGGGTGCGACATTGTGGGTGTAACACGTAACTGTTAAGGGCAAAAGTAATGCTGCCTTTCCTGGTCGGCAAATAATTGCCAGCATGGGCAGTAATGATCACAATATGTTTTTATGTAAGCATGATAGACATTCATCAGTTCTCTGTCTTATAAATCTCCCTTGACTTGTTTGTGTTTGCATCAGCCACATGGACGAGGTCCACTGCTTTGGCTGCATGAAATAAGTGAGGCACCCGTCATCTACTCACCCTCATGCCGGCTGAAAGTCGGGTTTAGTTTTTTTTTTTTACTCACAAAAATACTCCTGGAGTTTCACAAGAAAACAGTGTTGCTGAATCTCCCAAACAAATTGAAGTGAATGGTGACCAGTTTTCAAAAAAATCATAAGCCTCCATACTGCTTATCTGGTGTAATCCCAGTCTCCTAAACCTCCGATATGCAAAGTTGATTTGAAAGACCTCATTTACACCATGTTTTTAGCCTGAATCTTCACTGTAGACGTTTAGCCTGGAGACACGTTCACGTGCACATTTGCAGCATCCGAACTTGGAGTGTGTGTTGTTGTGCACGCACAAGTAAACGGCATGTTGGGGCTTTAAGAGATTTGGATTACGCTCGATGAGTAGTAAGGAGGCATTTTATTTCTTTTGTTGTTGTTGTTTGCATTCACTTCAACTGTTTGGGAGATTCTGACCTTCAATCAGCATGAGGGTGAGTAGACAATGATTGAATTTTCATTTTTGTGTTAAATCCCTTTAAATGGTGCACAAAGTCTGCCTGCTTGGCGTGCCACAGGTGTGGAAACGGTGCGTACCCATTCATCTAGCACGCCCGCTGGCTACCCAGAAGTGGAGATGACAAATCAAAGCTGAAACAGCCTGTAGTTCCTCCTTAAAACCAGCGACATGACACCACTGAATGCAGTGAGAATAAGTTTGAGTTTGCAGCTGGAGAACTCATATAACACACACTGAGGAATGCACTGCTTCAATATATCATCCACACTAAGTGTACATCTGCATAAACCGTGGTGAATTGTATGAAATGTATGAGAGTGGCATCAATCTTCTAATCTAAATCTTAGCAAGACAATAAATGAATGGTTTTTTTTTCCCAAAACGTCTAAACTACAGCATTAAAAAGTTGAAAAAGCAAACTGCTGGGAAACGGCTGAAACATTTTGACTGCACAGAGGTCAACTTGTTTCAACAGAAGAAAGGAAACCCTCGCCCTGATGCACTACAAGTGAGGAAACAAGACTCTTTTAGATTTTAGAAAACACTGAACTTGAATTAAAAATGTAAGTTTATGGACCCCATGCCTTCTAAAAAGTAAGCTGCACACAGCTCTTGCACACACCCAAGGGACATTAAACAGATCTTTGTCACGGCAGCTATTTTGATATGATATGGTAGGATAAACACAACAGGTGTTACCAGTGAAGGTTCCATATCATTCAAATCACATACAGCAGAGTCAGCTTTCTGTTGGACAGGCTCTGTTAAACCACAATATCACTATCAGAACCTTAATTAGTCACAATCATGACCAGAAATACCACCAAGAAACACACATTCATTAAGATATTCTTTGGTTACCGTGTTTTGTCTGTTTTCATTCGTCTGTTTATCACCTTCACGCAGAGCTTCCTGGTCCTACTTTCAAACCAGTGGTGGGAGAGTCCAAAGCCATTTATAGAGGGGGGAGACCCAGAATGTACCAACCCAGTACAGAGGGGTGTGTCCACTAGTGCTGCAGAAATGCTCTTTTAGAGGCTTACATAACTCTGCAATCACGATATTTCTGTGTCAGGGCAGATTCAGAAATGTTTTATATGTAAATATTGAATATTGATTTTTATCAACTGGTTTGTCTCACAGATGTGACTTCCAGTTTAAAGCCAGGGGTGCAGACTCCCTCCCTCTTTGCTTAACATTGTTTTTGTAATACTACTACTACTACTGATAATAATAATAATAATAATAATAGAATATTAAACTTTTGTGTTTTATCCATAAAAAATGACAAAGATGATGATGACAGATGTCAG
>JAJHUR010138206.1:1231-33799 GCA_027495735.1 Lutjanus campechanus
TCCATCGTTGCACGTGGGTACGGGTGTATTTACTTGTGTTTTAGAACGTAAATGCTGCGAAACAATCAGAAAATAATGTTTTATTTCTCTGATTCACTGTTTCGTTCTCTCTTTCTCCAAATTCATAATCCATGTCTCTCCCCCTCCCTCTTGTTCGTTGAGCCGGAGAAGAGTGACAGACTTTGAATGGTGCAGATTTTACCTTTAAGTATAAGCAGCAATACCACATTGTAAGTACTCTGTTACAAGTAAAAGCCCAGTATTAAAAACGTTTTTAAAATAAAACTATGTAAGTCTAAGTCAGAAAAATCTACTTTTATGTTCTAGTATTACTCATAAAAGTGTGTTTTTACTGTTGTAATTAGTCGAGGTGGAGCTCACTTTGAACTATTTTGTATAGAACTGCAACTAATGATTATTTTTGTTATGGATTAATCTGCTGATTATTTCTTGATTAATCAATAGATGGATTGTACGATGAGTTGTGTGTGTGCGCATGCCTTTCTGTAATTTATACCGACACTGCGCTGTAGACGCAACAAATCATCAACAACTGCTCGGCTAAAAACCTACCTACTAGCAGTGTTGGGGAGGTACCAGTTACATGCATTTGAATTTCAAAATAAATGTAATTGTAATCATCAGAAATATTGTAACTAAATTACAGTTACTAATCAAAATGTTGGTGTTTACAAAGAGGTTTCTTTTCAGGCTGCCTGGCGGAGACCTGAAATCTGGAACCATGAAATGTTTGGCACATTTGATTAAAAATGATCAAAATAGTTGCCATTAATTTTCTGATGACTCAATATATTGACTAATCATTTCAACTGTACTCATATGGGTAAAAAAGTATCCTTTTTATAGGCTTTTTGTGCAAAAATCTTAATTTGTAAAGTAACTAAAGCTGTCAGATAACTGAATTAAGTAAAAAGTACAATATTTCTCTGAAAGTAGGATGTGGCATGAAAAGAAAAGACTCAAGCTGTGCTCAATTTGTACTCAAGCACCACAATTGAGTAGATGTGATAAAACCACTTGTTAAAGAGCTGAAAATGCAGTACTGAAAGTGTTCAGGGGATGGAAGTGTTGAGAAACCACCCGGGTCAGCTGATCGCTAAGCAGATGGGCTGAGTGGCGTTTCTGACACAGTTAAAAGGAACAGCACTGCTCTGTTGACACTAAACTCTGGACACCACCAAGTCAACAGCTGTGGAAGGAAGGTCTGTGCTGCAGGTATGGCATCGATCCATGATCTGAGTATCATACAGGAGTTTATTTGGATTCAAATTTATTTTGATTTAGGGTGCTTTGTTGGAAAATTGTGTTGAGTTATTATTTTAAATGTTTTTCTTTGTTTCCCCACAGAATTCTCTAAGACAGCTCTGTTCTTCACGACACAATATGGATTATGATGTATCTTATGAGTTCAACTACAGTTACAATTACGATGGTAATATTACTCCAATTGAGGACAAATCCATTTTCCACCACCACAATTCGACGTGTTTAAATGAAGCCATGTGTGTGTCTTTAATCGTGGTCAGCATGGTCATTTTTCTGCTGGGCTTCTGTGGGAATGCTTTGGTCATCTGGATTTCTGGCTTCAAGATGAGGAAGACGGTCAACACTACCTGGTACCTCAGCCTCGCCATCTCTGACTTCGTCTTCTGCGCCTTCCTCCCGTTCAGCATCACCAACATGGCGATGGAGGAGTGGATCTTTGGCCGCTTCTTGTGCAAATTCGCCCCCTCCGTCATGTTCCTCAACATGTTCAGCAGCATCTTCCTCCTGGTCATCATCAGCGTCGACCGCTTTGTGTCCGTCGTGTTTCCAGTTTGGGCCCAGAACCACCGCACGATTCAAAAGGCGTCTGTTATTGTCGTCCTGGCGTGGCTTCTCGCCATCGGTCTGAGCGTTCCCTCTATGATCTTTCGGGATATTGACGTTCACATGGGTCGGACTGTTTGCTTCAACAATTACAGATTTAACCAACACAGTCACAAGATCGTTGCAGTGAGCCGCTTCCTCGCAGGGTTCATCGTCCCCTTCATCATCATCATTATCTGCTACTCCATCATCATCCTCAAACTTCAAACCAACAGGATGACCAAAAACTCCAAACCCTTCAAAGTCATGACTGCGCTCGTCGCTGCTTTCTTCATCTGCTGGCTGCCGTACCACATCTTCATCCTGCTTGAGATGAACCACCAAAACTACGACCACACCATTTTGGTCACAGGACTCAAAATAGGCACGTCTATGGCCGCCGCAAACAGCTTCCTCAACCCCGTGTTGTATGTTTTCATGGGCAATGACTTCAGGCAGAAGTTCAAGAGCTCCGTGCTGTCAAAGATGGAGAACGCGATGGCAGACGAGGGCCGCACCACCAGCCGATACCTGTCCAGGTCCAGCTCCATGGACGGCAGAGCTTCTACGCACATCTAGAGGTGTCCCAAAACTGTTTCACTCAGTGCATTCATCTGAGAGAAAATATACTGTTTTTTAAAAAAAGCAATTAATTAGCACAAAATATGAAATATGTTGCTCATTAATTAAGCCTAGATTCACAGTATAAATGAGCATTTCTATCGCACTTTTGTTCTGCTGTCAGCACAGAGGAAGCTGTGGCCAATTTAGGCTCACAAGCACTTTGTTAATGTGGTTGGTAACTCTGCGAGCTTGAGCCAACATCTAAATATGTACAGAGCTCATTTTGCACTCCAGGCTGGGTGACGTCCATCTCACCCAGCAGCAAGTGTTTTCAGAGCAGTATTTGTGGAAAGTTTTACAGCCAATTAAAACGGTAAATTCAGTTGTAAAATACAAAAACTGTAAAATATGAGGTGTATAAAGTTGAAGTTACTACAAGGAATTTTTAACTGCTTATAAAACAGTATAAATTTATTACTGTGTTTGCATTTTCCCAGCCAAAGTTACAGTGAGCAGTAAGTTAGCCAGTTACAAAGAAGCAGGGGGAAATCTTTTGACAATATATTTTATGGTTATGGTGGTGGAAACACTACCGCTTTTGTCCACAGGCACCTCCGAAATAAACACAATATGAAACTTCCTTGTAGTAGCTTTAAGCATCGTCTGAAATTATATTACTATAAGCAAAATGAACACTGGAGGGGTTCCTTGCAGCAACAACTGTTTGTTTCTTGCACATTACAGATAAATTTGTGATTCTTGCAGGACTCTTGCATGCTCATGAATGGTTGGCAAGTATTGCATTTGTTTTAATTAGTAACACACGTCCAAATTTAACAGCAGAGGAATTTCATGTTGCAAATTGTGATCCAGGAGTATTTGTTCATTTGCAGTAGACTTGATTGTTGTAAAGTTTTGATTTTAAAGTGAGTTTTTCACATGAAGGTATGTCTATTTGTCATGCACAGAAAACCTCAACTGCCCCTCCACCTAAAAAGAGAAATTTGGGGGTTTCATTTACTGACAACCACAGCGAGCATCTATTTTTGCATTGCGGCACTTTTTCATGTGTTGTCTCAGACTGAGCTGAAGGACATGCGGGCATGGGCGGAGGACGGCTGTAAGTAGAGAAATAACTGGTGACCTTCTTTGTATATAATATACTTTTGCATGAGATAACTGTAGTGAACAGGGGACACACCCGGATGTTATTTCCTGTTCTTTTTTTTGTAATTTCATGAGAGGTGTACAGTGGAAGTGGTTTGTGCAATAAATTTCTGAATGTTTTTTCTTCTTGTTTCTGTTTTTCTGAAATAAAGTTGTAACTATTACTATCAGTTCTTTGGTTTATTAATCCATCAGTACTGGGGCACGTTTGCATTTTGAAGCCAGTTTCCACAAATAAATGAAGCAATAACTTGATCATATTCAGATGATTTAGGAAAAATCTGGTACAGAAAACTTTAATACAAGTTAAAAGATTTGGTTTTATAAGAAGGTCCTTGTCATGAGCATTAGTTAAACATAGAGACCCCTTTAAGATGCTTATTAACAATATATGTTCATAGTAGTGTGTTGTTAATTGCATCATAACCACGTTTATGATTAGATTGTAACACCTTTATAAGCACTTATAAGAAGTAAGTTAGTTTATACCCTGCATAAGAACATTAATAAAAGCCTTATGAGTTTGTTTATAATGCAATAGCATTACGAAAAGTTTTTTCAATTATTTATTCATTAATTTTCATCATTAAATGAAATTAAATAGAGCTACAAATAGTAAGGATAGGATTAAAAAGGGAAGGGAAAAAGAAAATAGTAACACATTTTCTGAGTTTAACTAAGTTCTTTATTATGTCATTGTTAACTCTTTACTATGCTTTTAGATTAAGACGTACTGTATGTATTTAATTAGCAGTTAATGTACTTTTTAACAGCTAACTGTGCCAAGTTGAAACAAAAGAAGAAGAATTAGCATCAACATTTTGTGGACAGCATCATTTATTTCATCACCTCACTGGCAGTAGTAAATCCAGCAATATCACCTCTAACATCACTAACGGAGCAGCGTGACCTATTCACACATGTTTTCAGGCACATTAAAGCTTGAAAGAGAAACACGAGCTCAGCTTGTGTTTGACAAAATTAGTCCTTCCTTGAAGGCACAAAAAGACATGACAAATGTGCATCTGCTGTGAACAGTGCGGCTTTGAATGGGATCTCTGTGAAGAAACTCCCCTCCTGGTCAGTGACAACATACGAAAACAGAAGAAGAAGAGCCTGGTGTTTTTTTTTATGTTGAAACAGTGGAACGCAGGGGAAGACCCAGACTGCAGAGGACACGCGAGACACTGCCAGTGTGTGAAACCCTGGGCAGAGTTTAGTTTAAAGTTGCATTAATCATTTAATCAATTAATCAACAGATAATTATCACCCAGACCTGCAGGGCTCATTGATTTGGTTTTACAGTCCAAAACTTGCTTTGCTTCATTCTCATCGCTGCAGGCAGCTGTGTTGGTGAAAGAGCTGCACCAAGTAATAGCTGGTGAATAGTGGAGCATTTTGATGACTAAAAACGCAGGCATTCCTCTTAATAGTTGGTGAAAACAGAGCTAAAAGGAGAATATGGACTGGCCAGAAACCTGACATTAATGCATCTGCTGGGAGTTTAAAATGGGAAACTGTGTGCTAACATGTTCGCCATTATCGTCTGTCAAGATGTTGAATTTATAGCCGGCTTCAAACGTCTCAAGTGGTCAAAAACCTATTTACGCCGCTTCAAGCACACAGCTTGAAGCACTTCTCATGTATTCTGAAATAGCAGCCTCTTAACAGCAGTTTTTATTATAATGATTACAGTGGGGTTGTCATGTTTGCAGAAGAGCATCATTGTAGTGGTAATTCTGAAGAACGGTTCACTCAGACGATGAAGAAGAGTTCGGGAGTCCGCGATGACTTACACAGGAGTATTTAATGAAGCTCGATAGAGGAGAATTCAAGATTAGCCGTTCACATGAGGTGTTGTGACTGCCAACCCAATTCTGAAGGTTACTTCCCAGGAAGGGGAGGGGAGGGGGGTGTTGATATTTAACTATCTGCTGACAAGCCATGGAATTCAGCTCATTACCATGTATGGATGTAATATCCATATGTGTGCACAAATTCTATTGGACATAGGGTAAAAACAAAGAACTATGCTTACCTTGTTACTCTAAATCATCGTGTCTGGTCACACACTGTCCTCTGTTGTAGGATGAGGAGACGGTCTGTCTTACTAGACAGGCTATGACCTTGGGCTGCGAGTGCAGAGGATCTGGGGGATGCACTGTTCTCATATTTATACAGCTGCAAGCTACTGTTAGCCAGGGAGACAGGAAAAATACAAGTAGCTGACTGACTGCTAAGATGCCCGGTCGGGTCAGTGACCTAAGGTTAGGCCCGACACATCTCGTGCTCCCACATGTAGGAAAAGGTCAAGGGTGTCAAAGGGAATCTTAAATACAGTAAATGTGTTTTAAATATTAGCTCATATTAACTGACAATCATGTACTTTTTGCTGCTGAACCTCATAATTAGCAAAAAATTGTGATTTTCTCAACAAACACTGGATGAATTGCCACTAAATTTTGTAAAGTCATGTCATGTTCCCTTCAGGACGAATTGTAATAACTTCAGTGATCCTGACCTTTCATCAGGAGTGGAAGTAACTGATTACAAATACTCAAATTACTGTAATTAAGTAGGTTTTTTTTAGTGAGTCTGTACATTTACTCGTACTTAAGTATGCATTGCAAGATGTAATCTACTTAGTTACTTTAGACAATAATTAATTAAAAACAAAACAATTTTACTTTAAAACAATAGTTGAGTACTGACTACAATTTTAATTAATATCTAAACCTTTCATCTGCATTTGAGCAGCCAATCAGGTGATCTGATCACGAAAGGGTCGATGAAAACAATGACACACAAATGAAAAAGAGTAAGAGTAACGATGTTAATGGTTATTAATTAATCGATTAATTGCTGTTAAAAATTTAACCAATTAAAAATGTATTCATCATTATTTCATCAATAGTCATGACTGTCATTGCACCTTATAACTTTAAAATGAGAAAAAATGACAAATGCAGGAAAAAATGTGTTTTGTATCTTATAAATTAGTAATGATTAATTGATTATAAGCATGTCCAACTATTGGTTGAGGAAAATGCACAAAACTTGTAACCCTAATTTGAAGAGGTGACGTGACATCAGCAGTTTAAAGTAACTAATACTCTGAGTAGTGTTTGCGACTAATACTTTGTACTTTTTCTTAAGTATATCTAACACCAGTACTTTCACTTTTAATGGAGCAATATTGTAGCAGTGTAACAGTACTTGTACTTGAGTACAGATTTTCAGCACTCTTTCCGTCATTGCTTTTCACACCATCAGGTCCTCGTTGGTCATTCCCACCATCCTGAGGACTCAGATGATGATGGATGATTCATAAACATAAACTGCTCCTACCAGAGACAGAATGAGAGCATATTTAAGCTTTTTTAGTAGAAAATACACATTTGAGAAATCAGAATTATCCTGCTGAACTTCTGCTCCTCTTTAAATAATAGTTGCACTGTTTGACCGTATTGCACTTGGTACAGCCTGAGAGGCCGTCGCACAAAGATCAGCCTTCTCTCTGATACTAACAGCCTTATTTCACCCCATCATATAAAACTGACATATCCGTTCCTCTTTCCTGTGAAAATCAGTGTCAGTTTATTTACACTGTGAATCAGAAAATGGTCAGAGGGCCCCTGGACGCTCTATCAGGGGCCAGGTTTGACCTGCAGGCTGCAAGTTGAGTATCACCGCTGCAGTGTGATCCATCCACAATAAATTTAATATTCAAAAACACACAATTCATCATCATTTGTACAATAAACAGTCGACCACGTCACACCATTTTATATATTCATTTATTGGGCCTTATCACGTTACATTCATTCCATAGAAAATACATTCAAATGTGACACCTATGTTGAGAAAGTGCCGGCTTGTCAATGAAAGCAGGAGCCAATAAAGTTTAAAGCATGTGTTAAAAATAGAAACAACTTCTCCCATTTGCTTGTTGCAATACAAATATCGTTGATGTGTGCGCACACACACTATAAAAATATATTTATATCATACTGAAAATGGAAGTCAGTTCATGTTTTCTGGCTCTCAGTCACCAGTGTTTTATTTATTTATATATTCACGTGTTCATTTTGTTCATATATTTGTTTATTTTTAAGCATATGGCATAGCACACTGAGTACCGTTATAAGACGTGCTGCTTATAAAGTCTGAGCAGAATTTTTCACACTTTTGAGGAGATTTCTTTTTTAAAATTATGAAGAGTAAAATGATCAACAGCTTTAACCGTTTCATAGCTCTTGTTACAACAAAGCAATAGTAAAAAAACAAAACAAAAAAAGAAACAGTTTCACATTCGGTATGATTAACTGTCATAAAATAAACCTCTAACGATCACTACTGCTAAAGGTAACGTCCGATCTATAATGTGTGGTACCTAATTCCTCAGTGATCTTTGGGGCAAGTGTTGCACAAGCAGAGTGCTTTTTGGATTTTCTGCATCGAGTCCAGTGTTAAGAAAACATTATTCACAACCAAATTAGTCGACATGTGCACCGCACACCAGAGATAAATAAATGCTGCTGAGATAAATCCTCTTCTCTCCTTCGAGTCAGTGCCTTCAAGAGGGATTCTTCATCTTCTTGAATACGAGGAGCTGAGAGTTCTTCACCTCTTCATCATTGAAAACAGGATTTCTCTTACATACGGTAAGTTGAATAACTTACAAAAAAACTTGGAAACACACAGTATCATCATCAGGTAGTTAAAGCCTGCGTATTGCATTTTTCCCTCTGACAAAAGGGCTTTTTAAAGTTTTCAGTGAAGTTCGTGTATAAAATAGTATTGTTCTGTAGCAGCAGACGATTCATACAGTTTAACGTTTGGATTTCTCATGTTTGTTGTTTTTGCACAAAATAAGCTCATACAACTCACTTTGCAGTTTTGTATAATATCGTATAGGTCAAATGGATTTTTCACTGGCAACAAATCACCCAGCACAGTCTGTAGTCACAGCTATGGTAGCTTCCTCATATTAAGGCATGGGCACATGCCTACACAGCACATGTGCATAGAGCGGGATAAGAAGTGCTTTTACTCAACCAAAGAGGAAAAAAAAAGCCTCCCCAGTTAAAACTGCGTCTTCTTTTAAAGGGATAGTTCAGATATTTTGAAGTGGGGGGTTGTATGAGGTACTCATCCACAGTCAGTGTATCACAGAGAGTAGATGTTTGTTGATACGCCCCCAGTTTGCATCAGGAGTACCGCTGTAGGAAGTTTAGCAATGTCCTGCTGTGGACAGCATTTTAGCCACCAGTGTAAGTGTACACTATATTTAGAATATTTTCACTGCTTTACTTTGCAGTCAAACAGCCTTTCCCAGTGGGAAATCGCCTTTATATAGGCCAGATACAGCTCTCTGCAAGCCAACCAAACTCCAAAGATAAAATCAGTTATTTTATCTTGCAGAACACAGGAGCTGTGGATCTACTGCTGCCTCGACTGATTAGTGTGTTTGTGTTATTGTGCGACTTTGGTTCTTTAGACGGTTAGTTCAGAGTCACCGAACTAAGAGATGACGGCAGCAGAAGACCAGCAACTCCTGTGGTCTGGTAAAAAAAAAAAAAGAATGATGCTCAGCGTAAGTTCAGTCAGGAAGACTATTCTTACGCCTCATTCGCTCACAACTCTCTCCCTCTTAAGTCTCGCTCTTCACACTTATTCCCAATCAGCTGATTATGGGTGTTCACAAGTTAACCAGCCGGTTTTAGCCATGATTTCCATGAACCAATCATGTTGTTGCCATCAAACTTTAAATCTGATCTCCTGCTCTCCTGCAGATTGAGAAGCTTTGGGCCAAACTTCGGCAGTGGCTCCAGTTCTGGGCCCGTGCCATATTGAATTGTTTTGGTGGTGCCGAGGTTGAGCTCATCATATGTCCACTCCATGATGGAGCCTAATCGGCAAAGACTTTTCACATTTCTTATCTTGATTGTGCACATGTCAATCAAATTGGGGTGATATTTGGGTGAGTTTCCCGTCGGAAAAGGCTGCCTGGTTTCAACGGAAAGCAGTGAAAATATTCTAAATATAGCGTACAAAACAGACATTGATTTTTGTTAGTTTCCATGCTGCTGCTCCTCTCTGCTTCTCCAAACTGGGGGTGTGTCGACTGGCATCTATTGTCGGTAATATGCCCACTATCATTAAGTACCTCATAAAACCCCACGTCAAAAAATCAAAACTATTCCTTTAATGCATGAAGCTGCTGAATGTCAACAGAAAATGAAAAAAAGATGAGTAAAAAGTGAAAACAGGAGGATAAAGAGACTGATTTCTTCTTACTACAGCTTCAACCTATCTGACTTCACAGAAAAAAATAATTGAAAAAAACTATTAAAGTCTCATAATCCTACAAAATATGGTGCAGAGTCTCTTGACAGAACCGTCCAATCAGAGGAGGAGGGGAAAAAAATGGAAACGAAGAGATCACATTTATCATCTTGGCATATATTCCTCTGGAACGCCAGACATCTTCCTTTTCTTCAGGGCAGCGTCTACTGTTCTGATCAGTTCATCGATGCTGGCTCGCATTTCAGGAGTATAAGGGTCATATTCAAGCTTCCGCAGCCCCGATCGCTTGAAGTTTCCATCCTTCTGTCCCTCGACGCAGAGCAGCCGGTCCTCAGAGACTTTCAGACCCAGAAACTCCACCATCCCCTTCAGCCTGGAGAACAGGTCCCTCTTTAAATCCTCAAAGTGGACCACGCGGACACTCTTCCCGTAATTCAGCCAGTCCAACGTGTGGGACGCCCACCAAGGAGCGTAGTTCCTAACAAACTCGGGCCACTCTGCAGGACAGAAAATAAAGAAATAAAGTCCATTATATTATGCAAGTAGACACAGTTTCAAAATGTTCTGAAGAACCATTAATAAGTTCCTTGCTAAAGCTGAAGAATGAGGTATATTTATCAAGCAATTTATTTAAACACTGGGATTTTGTTTTCAGTATAGTGGGCTTAACTTTACGGTGACAGACAACTGCCAGTTATAAACAGCTGATCAACAGTGTAGGACTCGTTGTTGCTTGTTATTGTCAATTTCCGATCTGAAAAGTCAGTGCAGGGGGCGAATAAAGAGGAAGTGAGAGCCATAACGGACAAACACTATGTCATTTAGGTCGAGTGGTCTGTTGCAGTTCGTGGAAGATTAAATTTAGTCATTCCTGAAAATGTTTGCGCAGTAAAGCGGACGCTCTTGGTTGTCATGCATACTGCAGAGATACTGTAGGAAGATCCTTTACTTGCATCTTTTGCTCATTGATAATCTACTGGCCCATAAAAGCAGCGGCTGGCAGGAGCTGTGCTGCATTAGCACACGTCTTTACTGTTGGGAGAGGTTGTCGTTAAAGTTTAAAGCCTGCTGAGTTTGAAGTGCTGTTTTAGAAACCAACGAGAGAGGCAACTTTAGTGCCACAGTGGACAGAATATTATATACTGCATCGAAAAACACAACCGGCTGTAGAGAAACATGGAGGAACTGCTTCTCTGACACCCTGGGTCTGTTCTCCTTCTTATCAGACTTTGAAATGAAACTGAACTTTATATAAGAAACAGAAAAATAATTGCAGCTCTCACCCCGAGCATCCAGTTCTGCAAATGTTTTACTGTAAATCAAACTCAGTTAAAGGGAGCGTTTTGATTGTTTTATGAAGTACTTGGTGATAGTCCGTGTATTACCTACAGTCGATTCTGTTCAACAGCTAGTTTGGAAAAGCAGAGAGGAAGCTGGGCTCAGCAGCAAAACGTGTTTTAGCCAGTTAAAAACAGGTCCACCTAAAAAAAAGAAATCAGTCTTGTGTAGTGTATACAATATTAAGAATATTTTCACCACTTTACTTTGCTGCGAGACAGACTTCTCTGATGAGAAACCGCCATTCTGTAAGTCAAAATATCAGCTTCTCCAAACCAACCAAACTCCATGGGTGAAATCAGTCATTTTACCTCACAGTACCTGTGAGTTGCTCGTCTACTTCTGCCTCGATCTTTTAGTTTCTGTATATTATTGTGTGACTACAGTGAATCCGGACTAGCTTTTCAAAACACCAAAGTCACACAATAATGTAACTTGAAAGCAGATATAGACAGCGGTAGATCAGCAAGGCCAATGTTCTGCAAGGTACTGTAAAATCACTGTTTTTTCTATGGAGTTTGGTTGGTTTGGAGAGAGTAATACTTTATGGTTTTATCTTGTAAAAAAGGGTCAAAGAAAGTGGTGAAAATATCCTAAACATAGCATACACTAGGTGCACCTTTTTTAAGTGGTTAAAATACCTTTTGTGGTCAGTCCTGTCCACAGCAGTACACTGTTTAGCTTCTGTGCTGAGCTTCCAAGTGTGTCGATCACCGTTTACTGTCGCTAATACACTGACCATTGATAAGAACCTCATACAACCCCACTTCAAATAATCTGAACTATCCCTTTTAGATACTTATATACTTACTCGCAGAGTCCAAAAACCCAAATAAAAGGGGTTTATGTAACAGCTAACATTAAAAAACTGTGACAGTGCGTTGTAAAACGTCATGCCCTCCAAAATAAGTTGTGCTTGCCCCCGAGTTGACTTTATGGGGTCACACTGGAAGGCATCAGTGTCTGTAACATCATCTGAGCCCCACAGTCTCCCTCTGCAGAGGTGAGCGCTCCAAATCGTACATGAGGCGCCCCGAACACAATGTCATGCTGACTCTCAGACTGGATCGTCTCTCTGAATTCGAAGTGGCAGCTGTCATAAAGCCTTTCTCTTCACTGATGTCACTGCATCATTTCCCCCAACAACACGACGAATAAACATTCATTGGAGACGGCGGGGCCAAAATGTGCTGATGTTTTCACAAAGAGAGACAACTGCTGGGTCGGCAACTCTCCAGCCTCTGGAAAATCGATTAAACCTCACAGAAAGTCAGCGAGACCATACGCGGACAAGACAAAACCAGTTGCCATGGTTACTGAGACCCACTTTGGTGGGTGAATGCACTGAGGGAAACAGAATATATGCATGAAATATAACGATATCTTGGCAAAGGTCCACAAAACATTTTATAGACAAAGAGTTTCTGGACAAAAGGTTTCATTTCTTTAATTAACAATGTCCTTCTTTACAACCTCTTTTAATCATCAAGCACACTCGAGAGGAATTTCACTTGATTGAATCGTGCTGACACATTTTTTGCTGGTTGCACAAGGCAGGGTGACACACTGGACAAAAGACACAATGTCCAAACTTAACACACAACAAAATGGTCAAAAAGAGGCCTTTATATAATATCAACATAATAAATCATTCACCCAAGTACTTAAATACACATACATACTCTTAACATAAAGAATCTTTGTGCAATTTAATGACCAGATGTCCAGTTTATCCAGGATTGTCCCAGATTTCAACATTTAGTATCAAATTATTTTGCTTTTCACCACAATTTAAAATATAATCATATTATACTTGTTTTCAGTGCTTAAATAGAGATTTATCATGTCCCTAACCCAATATAAAAGCATACGCAATGCACCACGTAGTCAATCAATGTGTCGCTGTCAGCTGTTGCTAACCTGTGAGTCATATGAATGTATCAGAGGCTATGACGCTTGCAGATCTTTCTCACAGACAGTATGCTGCAACTGACATTTAGGCTGGAGACATCCTTGCTGTCTAACCTCACGTTCGCATTTGGGCAGCATGAATTTCTTAGGACGTGCACAACCATCACTCCAAATGGACGCACGATATGCAAGGCAGCCAGAATGCGTAAGTGAACGTGTAGTTAAAAGGAAGTACAGTGTATCTCCGGTCTCAGCTGTCATGCCGAAGAGAAAAGTTTTTTTCCAAAGAGCTCTAAAAGGCTTCCCAATTCCTTCGTAAAGAACCTGGCAACGAAAGTGCTGCTTTCATGGCGTCCATAAGTGCTGAAATAATTGCCCCCTGTTCACATTTAAACGCCTGTGGTGTGTGTTATGGTGCATGTACATGAAAGTACAGTGGCTTACATTTAAGAGCCCGGTTTGAGGGTTTGAAAATATGGTCACCCTTAATGTACAAAGCTTAAAAATGTTCTGTACCCACATGCCAACAGGAATAGGTTGACAGTTTAGGAAATACAGCACTTTGTTTTCTGTCTGAGAATTAGATGACAAAATTGACACTAGCTTAGCTTAGCAAAAAACAGAAACAGCTAATTAAAATGTTATAATTCCCTATTTTATGGCACAAAAACAGAGGAGCAAACATGACAATTACAAGGAATTAAGGAAGGAATTGTGCTAAGCTAAGCGCCCACAGAAATTGAAAAAAATGTCTGATCATCAAAACTGGTAAGAACTTCTGTTCCATAGAAACAGTTCATACCGTAATGAAAATCTATACTTAGGGTGCACATGGTGATACTTTGTTTTTTCTTTTTTTTGTGTGTGAAGGTCTTCAACAGCCTGTTCCAGACAGTTATCAAGACAAGGAGAAGCTGGATGAGATTCAGCCTTGAGCTTTTACTCAGCAGATAGAAGACAGAAACCTCCCCTAAAGATAAGCAGAGCTAAAGCTGAACAATAGACAATTTGTGTATCAATTAAAGGTCAATTGTTGGTCTCTCTGATACATGAGACTGTGGGTAGAAATACAACAGATTAACTGCACACATAATCTCTCAGCCTGACAAGTTTTGAGGTCCGTTTGCACACGACTGACTGAATTTTCTTGGTGCCAATCATCCCTATGATGGAGAGTAAACACAACAATCCACACGTTTCATAATTAAATGTAGCACGAGAGTCATGACACATGAGCCCTCATGATCTGAGTGACTTGGTTGTGGTTAGTTGGCCAATTGTTTCATTTCTCATTTTTTAAAAACAGATCATGCCAGAGACCAGGTTCAGAATCTCTTCAAATGACGAACTCGCTGGGCCACATTGGTTTATAAGGTCAAAACCACTTAAACAGTACTGGGCTTGTTGCTCATTTCCTTGATTTCCTACGTCACCACCGACCATTTCCCACTTCTTTGAATATTACCACATACTCCCAGTAAAAACACTGATGACAAATTTAGTTTTAAATTTAATTTTAAGTCGG
The DNA here is from genome assembly GCA_027495735.1 of Lutjanus campechanus. Lineage (NCBI taxonomy): Eukaryota > Metazoa > Chordata > Actinopteri > Lutjaniformes > Lutjanidae > Lutjanus > Lutjanus campechanus. The sequence continues at coordinate 15,915 of JAJHUR010138206.1, forward strand.
GCTGAAGGAAGTTTTCAAATTTCAGAGTGAAGGATGGTGGCTGGTGGGTGATGAGATTGAAACTGCTGAGAAACAACAGTGTAGGGATTTGAAGATTTTGGCGATATTCTCACATGTTCTTACATTTCAGCCTCCTCTCACTCGTCACAAGCTTGGTCAGTGTCGCGATGATTCAGATTATACAGCAGCCCCTCTATTGGTCAAAGTCCGGTGACAGCTACACTGTGCAACATGGCTCCAGTAAACTTGGGCATGACTTTGAGTTTGATGTATGTAGACTGTAAACTCTAGGCTACAACGCAAGTCAGTATACAAGCAAACCTTTTAAGTGTGCATCATCCATCGGCACTACTTTTAGTGGTAAACAATAAAGGTGAGTAAGAAGTATTTTGCCTTCAGTTATCAAAAGTTATTTAGTTTGTAAATCTGTTTGCTTTTGTCATAAATAATGCATTCTAACAAATGTTGTTTATGGTGGTTATAGCAGCTCACCTTTCCCTCTCCAGTGGGCCTGGGAAGCAAATCCAATATGGCCGCCATATTTTCTGTTGAATTCTGCCATGAGGGCTTTGTAGGGGTTTCGGATCATGAGGATGCTGGAGTCAAAGGCTTCAATCTCCTTCCTGCCGCTCTCATGCGTCTTAATGCAGATCGTCCTCCCACTCCGCCAGTGGTCCCGCTCCCCTTTAAATCCTGTGAGACAATGACATCCCACAGTGATTACATTTAATATACCGTATCCATGAATGAATATGTTTGTGAGTCATGTCGGATGAATATTGAAGCCTACCTTTATTGTAAAGAGAGCCATCAAAGTAATAGCTGCCGGTGTAGAAGCCGGTGGCGAGCTCTATGAGGTGGCGAGCCCAGGTGTTGCCGGCTCCGGGGAAACTGGCGAGGGCCACCAGCTGCTTGGCACGAGTGGGGAGGAAGTGGCGGTCCATGCAGCGGTTATCTGACAAAACACAGAGATCAAGAGGCTATATCATTGATTTGCTGCCAAAAAAAAACAAAATAAAAATAAAAATCAGTGCTGCCTGATGTGGGATGAGACACGGTGACCTATTAACCTGCAAAATATCAGTTACTCAACACAAAAAAGCTTCAAATAGATACTGAAAGTTTGTCACTTCCTGTTTATTAGAATAGTTCTGTAATAATATGGGCTAGAGAAAAAGAATTGTGTTGAAACACTGGAGGTTTGTGGAGAAGACATTTAACAACACATTTAAAGAACAAAGACATGTGATGGTGTTATCTTTTTGCTCTGTGTGGGTTAGCTCGATTCCTCTTCATCGCATATTGCCCAATAATTCCCACCTACTGGGCGTGGGTTAAAATTTTTGGCCAGTTACAAAAACATACCGAAGCAAAATGGACAACAGTTGCAGACTTCTGACTTCACCACAATATCTAAGTTCACTTCCTGCTGCAGCTTGTTTGTGCAATAAACATCCTTTTCTGTTTACTGTGTTTTCTGGTGATCCAAACCACAGCAGCCTGATGTGTTGAAGAAACACTGCCCACAATGACACGTATGACACAGACCAAGAGATACTGCGGCTGAAAAGGACTGACTCTTCTGACTCTGTCCTTTTTTCTTTTTACAAAAACAAAGATGTCTTTGTAAAGACACCTGAACTTTGGTTATCAAGTGTCATGATAAAGGAGTGTCTGGGACAGGATATTTTACAGCTGAACTAAGTAAACCTTCAGTTATCAAAGAAGCCAATAACAGTAAATGTATTATGACAGTCAGTGTTTAAAGTAAACTATATTATAACTGGAGGGGATCATCCATTTGTTCGTGCATGTGCACGAGTCACTGTTCCATCTGTCTGTCATTATTAAGCTGCAGTGGCTCAGTTGTAAAGCTAGAAGCATGAAGATATCAGTATCATATGAAACTAGATGACCTAAGACGTTGGCACCGACTATGTCATGCCAGCTCGTCTGGCGAGGGCTAAATGACACTCCAAAGTTAGGGTAAATTTTGGCGAGGGAAAAACTGGCATAAAAATCTTCTTGACGTCTCACCTCAAGATATCTGAGTGAAAAAAGGGTTCTGTGGGTACCCAGGAGTCTCCACTTTACAGACAAGCCCACTTAATGCGAATCTCATGCAGGTTTTTACAAAAACCATGCAGTTTTTTTGCATGCAGTATGCCTATTCTATTAGAATATTTCTGCACAGGCCTGCTGGCGTCCCCAAACAGTTTTGGAATTGCATAAATTTGGTATGACTGGAAAGCTGAGACACTTGTGGTTTCAATGAGCACACTTTATGTGTATTGATGCGTGATGATGTTACAGGGCTTTTCAAATGTCAGTTTTGGCCACGTTGATTCAAACCGTGCAGTGCTGATTTGCATTTCGATTACCGCTTTTAAAGCACTGCGCTTTGCCCAGTTCAGGCTGAGATGGACCATCTCTGGAGCGGGGGCATCCTGCCCACCGCAGCCAAACCACTCATTTCTCCCCTTCCAACAAGTGTGTATTGTGAGATTCAACTTATGTCTGTGCAGGAGAGCAGTGAGAAGCTTTTAGAAGTCTCAGTATTGCTGTTTCTACATTCAGTTATCAGCTTTATTTAACCACTTCATGCTAACTTTTCTGTCATATATGACGTGCTGAGTTAAACTAAGTAATTTCACCGCAGTGAGAAAATTGAAAACGATGGTGGTTACTTGTTCTAAGAGTTACTGGGGGCAATCTAACCAGCTCTGTGTCAAAACATGAGCTCGAAATGCCACAACTTCCTCTAGGACATGGAAACTCTGACCTATGAACAGGCAACATCCTGTGCAAATTATTTAGAATTGCAGCTGCTGTGAGTTTCTCCAAAAATGTAGGTTTCTATATTGCCATAAATCCACATGGTTCCTTGTAAGAAGTTTGGACTCATTATTGACTTATTGTCCTGTTTATTGTTTCCCTATTTAGTTACAGTTATAGGTATAAGTGAGACTATACTATACAACAACACTTTATTCAAAACTTTGCATTCATCTAGATATGAAAACATATACTATACTAGACTATAATATACCCCAAAAAACTTAATTCAAATGCAAATGAATGTATGTATGTCTCTTGCAATTGCTGTCATGCCTCTTATGCCTCAAATGTGCCCTTCACATTCTGCTGTGACTGTGCTGTCAGGTGTTAACAACCAAGATTTACCTTGAACCTGCGTCTGGTACACCATGAAGTACTCGTCGTTCCCACAGCTCTCAAACTCCTCCCCGTGGCACCGGTGGAGACACAGGTCCTCGTTCTCCAGCTCGTGAAGTGAGAAGAGAGGAGTCGGGAAGCCGCAGTAACATCGATCTCCAGCGAGGACAGCCAGCGATTTCTCCTGAAATACAGCGGTCGTTACAAACTGAAGACACACTCACGTGCACAAAAGTACAACGCGTGAACACACACATCGCCCTCACCCTCTCCGTGCACATGTCCACACACTTGTCCACAGACATGTTTTGGATGACCGCGCTGAAGGGAAGAGCCAGAGTGACGTTGTCTGGCCTGTGGAAGCAGCCTTTGAAAATGGCGCTGCCATCTGAAACGAGAAAGGTTTCACAGTATAGTTCAGTTTTCTGGTTAGTGAGCACAGCTTCCATCAGATTGACCTCCATCCACTGACCCCTGATGAAGAGACCCCAGTGGGACTCTCCCCGAGTCTACTGAGGCCGTGACCTGCCAGCGGACTCAACCAATCGCAGCACTTACATCCCTGCAGTGTGTAGATGACCTCTAACCTCAAGTCCTCACTCTGATCTGATGGATGGACCGTATATCACAGAGACAGAGAGGAGCTGCTGCTCTCTCATGTCTCATATTTTGAATATTTTCATTCTGCTGCTTCTGCACATGCAGCTGAACCCGATAAGATAAGGATTTGACAATTATTAGTTTTCAGCCTCAAGAGTTTTTAGGTTAATCAAACAAAACACCCTGAAAAGAGAAAGTAGTTTTAAATCGCCTGTATGGAAAATAAATAGAAAAAAAATATTTCCCATTGCATCCAAGAGTAAATGTTTATGTTTTATAAGTATTTTACGTCTCTTACACATGAAACTGGCCACTTTTGTCTCATTAAACATAATTGTAAGAATTAAGTATGCATCAAGTAAACATTGTATATGTTCTTTTGAAATAAAGCACATGGGTTACTGGTGTGCACACAGCTAATCTCATATACTACTGGACCCATCAGCCTAAAATTTTTTGTGCACATTTATGACTGTATGCTCAAGGGCCTCTCGTGGTTGCTGTGATTCCACATTTTTGAAAAACCTTGAAAAACCTATATAATATTACTAAGGATTCTGCATCTGGTTTGACTGTCATATATATTATTTACTAGTTTTACATATTTTATTTGCACTTATTTGTTGGTTTATTTACTTATTGATTCACTCACTTACTTACCATGGGCAGTGCACACTGATGAACACTGCAGTTTAGACTTAAATATGTAAATGTTCCGGAGTTAGCCAAGAAGCTAATTTTCATCCCGAGGCAGGTTATAACAAATTAGTGCCTGATGCTTATAAAACATATGAACATTTAGTAAAATGATCTTTATCTTTTCCATATGGGATGGTTGAACTGTTTGTCATACGCAGCCTTCTTCAGGAAGGTCATGAGCAGCATCAGTTTGTTTGTTGAGGTTGAAAAGCACTGCTGCACTGCTTTTAAATCATTGCTGAAGAAAATCTATATTTATTTCAGGCTGTCAACATGTCAGCCACACTTATATACATTTAAGAGCATCTCTGCTGTCTCTCTATAATGTTTATGAAGCATTAATAACAGGGGAAGGAAACACAGTGCTTTTTCCTGTGATAGACACCAAGAGGAAAACAGCTTGCTTTCTCAAACATCACTGAATAAAATATGCAAATGATGCTTTGCGACTGCAGTTTATCTTCCTTGTAATGTTCGTGTTACCAAAACCAGCACCTCACCAACACCGCTGGGCTCATCTATCAAAGCTGCTGTGAGGCTTGTAGCACCCCTTGCAAATTAGCTCGAGCCAAGTGTGTGCATCTGATGTTTTATTAATTTTTTGACCTTTTTCCCTGACTAAAAGTTGCATTTTTAATGTTGCCTCCATGTTCTCTTCACCCCCCCGCAGTATATCTTAAGTGCATCCTCTTTCTGTTGACCTTGCATGTGGCGGAGCTTTTTAGACTGAAATGCTTTTTTTAAAATGTTCTCTTGACTCTAGGGCTGCAACTAACGATTATTTCCTATGAATTGATTAACTGTTACATTAACTGAACATAAACTGAGAATTGCTCATCACAATGTCCCAGAGATCAAAGTGACGTCTTCAAATTATTTCTTTTGTCCAACCAACAGTCTAAAACCCCCAAACTCTTCATTTACTATCATAAATGACAAAAAGCAGCAAATCCTCTTCTTTAACCAGCTGGAACGAGCAAATGAGTGACATGACTGAAGCGATTAATCAGTTATCAAAATATTTAGCAACTAATTGTGTTTGAATCGACTGTTCACTTAATGGGATAATCGAACGAACTCGCTGCAGCTCTACTTGACTCGCACATGTGCAGCTGCTGAGTGAAATCTTCATGCTTTGCTTAAAGATGGGCTGCATAACAACGAGGCAAAGAAAATAAACGCACAATAATATATATGCAGCACTGTGAACCTTTACTGAAAACACTCGTTCATATGACTGTAATCGTGTCAAAGTGGCAAAAACCACAAAACTGCCACCTCGACACATTTCCTGCATTTCCTCTTTGATGTTCTGAGCAGAACTCACATGATGCGGATCAGGGTCAGAGGTGAGAACACAAACATGAAGAGCTTATTCAGCAGTCTGATGAACACCAAACAGAGGGGGAAAAAAGCAGAAATGAAAATAATAATAAACAAACAGCACTGAAGTGTACTAGGAAAAGAAATTTTAGATTCAAGAGCTGTTTAAAAGGATAATTTTGCACTTTTCATGAATGTTCAGTCAGTGTTGATAGTAAATTGTCAATTGAAGCAATAAATTCCTCAGTGTGTGCTATATTGACCAAGAAAACCAAGTTCTCCTGCTTACTGAGCCGTGCGGCAGTGCCCACATGTACTAGAATGCACAATGCATGAGCTTCTGAACAGGGCTGAAACGATTCCTCGAGAGGCCTGAGTAACTCGATTACTAAAACTCATCGATGCAAAGTCTTTGCATCAAAGCTTTGTTTAATCCATATCTACAGCGCAGTACTGGTGCAATGGAACATAGATGGTCCGTGGTTCAGACACTGTGGACTACATTTAACCATCATGGCGTGAAATACAGTTTTACTGCTGCTGTTACTTCTTAAAGTCCCTAAAACAAGACAAATGCCTGCGGTGTTTTTCTCCGAAGTGCTGTACTGTATGGCACTGTGAGCATTTTCAGTGGTGTAACTGGGAAACTGGGCATGCTTGTCATCATAGAAATGGATCATAAGATCGTGAATTTTACTGTAACTTCAGCCTTTCACCCACCGGAGCAGCTGCATTCTCTTGTCTGTACAAGAGTATTTCTTAGTTAATCGAAGGAATAATTATAGTTGCAGCTGTACTTCTTCTTCTTCCCATTGCCATGTTGCTGTGTATCACCAACCTAGCTACTACTTTGTTGGCCAAAGCATAACGTTAGGTGACAAAAAACACTACAAATCCAAGCTGAAATAATCTGTAGTTCTTCCTACACCAACTAAATCACTGTGACATCACTGGATGCAGGAAGAACAACAGATTTTTCAGCAGGGGAGCTCGGCGTTCTCTGTCAATATAACACTGATGAAATGATTTCTTCAGTTGACTACATTTATCATTCGCACTGGCTGGACATCCACATGAAAAGTTTTTCTCTTTAAATATTCACAACAGATGCATGCACCAACTCCCAATTTCGTGTTAGCAGACTACTTCTAAGAAGTACCAGGCAGATGAAGAGAAAGAAAGAGCAAATAAAGTGTGAAAAGTTACCTCACCCTGTGGCCGGGACGTTATAAAATTGTGCATCAAAAAATGCCAAAGAAAGGAAACCACAATATCGTGCAACACCTTTTTTTCTCTTCTGATAATCAGCCCTTCCTTCATTTAGCTTCAGTTTTCTTGCAGCATGTAGGCAGCGAGTGTTTAGGATGCAGACCACGGCTGGCTAGGCTACGAAGGTAGCACAGCTCTCCGGGGGGAATAGGTAAACACAACAGAGCAGCCTGCTCCCAACTGTGGCATTAACTCAAAATAAAACAAATGTTTTCCTTAAAAATAGCATCATGGTGCCTCAGTGAATACTGTCAGAATGTCAAATTCATTTTTTTTTATTGAAAGAAATGATTCTGACTGGAAACGTGACAGAGCTCTGGTGTGTTTACTGTGTGGAGCAGCTTCCTCTGAAGCCTGGGGGAGTTTTTTTTGTTGATGTTTTAGGGCGTTAGACTCACAGCGGCGTGCTGACTCCTGGCTCAGCTCCAGCCTATAGATGGACAGCCGGTTGGCTCCCCCGCACAGGTTGCTTTTCTCTCCTTTACACTCCATGTTGCATTCGCTCTCGGAAGCGTTGGGCGCCTGGATCTTGTGGCCGCAGTAGCACTCTGCTCCGAACTCCAGGCCTGCATACATGTAACCTCTGGAGGAAGGAGAAAGGAGAAAGGATTAGTGAAGGAAGACAGAAAGGTTCGAGTGAGCCTTCATTGTGTGCCTTAATCCTTCACATGCCAATACAGATTATCATTCAGAGCGACTGGATAAGCAGAAGCGAACAGATGATGCACACAGGATGTTGAAGTAAAGATGAGAAGTCACCAAAACATCACTCTGGAATCACATCTCTGTCTTTGGTGAAGATGAGAGAAAAAAACACTTCCTGTGAGGCTTTAAGGCAAAACCAATTATACATGAACTTGAAAACTGAATCCATCACACAAGGTCTTCCCTTCTTCTTTTCTTTCTGTTGCCTCATGGAGGATTTGACTCCCAGGAGGCCTTTCGGATGCAATTAGATGTCTAACACAACCCTCACACAGGACAAATCCCCTGGGCTGTCAGTCAAACCCAAAAAAACCTGCGTGTGCTGCTGTGTGCTGATGCCCCTCATTTGTTTGTCTGTTTTTATTAACTGGCTGCTCTAGGAGAAGAAGCAAGAAGCAAGAGGAGGAAGGAGGCTGAAAACAAGCGTCTCTCCCCGCTCCTATTCTCCCCTCTATGAATCAGTGATGGGTGTAATTCAATACACTTGATAGAGGCGTCCCTGATATTCCTCAGGGAGAAAAAAGAGGTGAGGGGAAGATGCATGAGGCAGCAGAGAAGAGGGGGAGACGGGAAACGAGGAAACGGGAGACAAACGGAGGAAACCAGCTTTGAAAACTGGAGCATTCATAACTGTTTTTCATGTTTTAACATTAGGAATTGACAAACACTGGATTTTTATACCAAAACGCATATTAATCAAGCAAAAAAAAGGCTTATAAATTATCAGCTGATGTCTTTTTGCATGTAAATATAAGTAAATTAAAATGAATCCATCCAATTTATTTGCAAAAATTGTACAGAGGTGTTTTATATGACTCACAAAATACAGACAATGGTCGGCCTGAACTCACAGCGGACAAACAGTACAGTTTGCCAAAGACTCGAATTGCTTTTTTGCACTTTATGAGACAGATAGACCATCTCAAATCAATTCCACAGAGGACTGGAGAGACGGTGCAACACAGATCCGTGTAACATCGGCAGGGGCGGCTCTAGAGGGGCAGCTGCCATCCATAAAAGAGGCCTTGCCACCCCAGCTGCCACCCCAGTTTCAGAAAGTTCTAGTTCAAAATATGTATATGAAAAGTTGTGGCTGATCAGAAATTCTTAAAAAAGAGGGCAAGTGAATGCAGCAAGAGATGACAATCGATTAAATTGGCTTATGTATATTTTTCCAACCCCTTAAAGTCTCCATGCTACCCTCTTGCCACCCCATGAATATTTCTCGTACCTCCCAGAAACACTGGGAATTCACTTGACTCTTTCAAGCATCACTGGACTCACAAAAAAATCCAGAGGTCCTGGAAAATGTCTGAAATAATCTGCTCTATATGCTCAGGCTGCAGACTCAAAGAGGCATCACATCTTTTGTTCAACACAGCATTCAGATGCTATAATAAAAGATAAAGCTATATAAGTGAGGATCAAAACATAAGATCTGATCAAATGATCTGAATTTGGCACGTTGATGAATTTTATCGATTTCCCAAATTATGTTTTTTCTGTTTATTTTTATGATGTTTTATGCTGCATTATGCACTGTCACGTCTGGTTGTTGATGTAATCGAATGCTCTTACCCTCAGGGAAATAAAGATTTCATGCATTCGTTTATGACCAAATGTATGCAGACACCTGAAGATTAAACCCATATGTGACTTGTGAACATGTGAATTCAGCATAGTGGGTATTAATATGCTGATACAACAACTCATAACAACTCTTCTGGAGAGTCTTTCAATATTTTTGGAACCTGGCTGCGGGTATTTTCTCCCATTAAGCCCCAAGAGCAGAACTGAGGTTAAGCACTGATGTTGGGTGATAAGTTCTGGCAGTCGACTCTCTAATTAATCTAATTCATGTTGGATACAAGCCTGGACTATGAACTGGGCGTGAACCAGGCAAAGCCAAAATTCAGTCTCATTTCACAAAAAAATCGCCAACAAATAAAAAGGTAGAGGAGGTTCTTAAGATGCACAACAAATCAGTTCATTTCATGAGCAAATGCTGACACAACGAGTAAATTAATTCTTTCTGCATTTCAAGAGCCTCCTCTAGTTTTTTTTTTTGTCCATGTGAGGCAAATTTTTCTATGAAATGGAACCGAGGGCCCCAGAGCTCCAGGCTTACAGTGTGTCAACTGGGTTTTTCTAGTTTAATCACAAATATGTTGGGGAGTATTGAACACCAAAGCACAATATCATCTGACATGATGTAAGCGCTAAAGTGGGGTCTCTTTCATTACAGAGGCCCTGTCTTTTCCTTCTCCTCTTCTCTTCCTTCTACATGAAGATCTGCCTTCCCATGCATGAAAATAAACAAAACTTTGCACGTACCTCAACTGGCACTGTGAACCTGATGGTTTAAAACTCTAACAATTCATAACAATCAACATTTCTATGATTTCTCATCTGACAGGCAGCTCAACATGATCATGATTTGCTCTTTAAGTGTAATGATAGTTTTGGTCCAGGTTCTGCCAACTGACTCTCCTGGATTTCTCATTTTCTCCTCTTCTTCCTTCCTTATCCGCCTCAGAACGCTTGGCTCCGGCTCACTGCTGCGCACCAACTATAATTTCAGTTTTGTGCTCTCGTGTTTCATATTTCAAAATGAATGTGTTTAATCAAGCTGGGCCCAGACACTTTTCCAGCACAAAAAAACTTTTCACCCCACAGACAGCGGGAGAAACTCTGGGTTAATCGAGACTCAGCAGCTCATTTTTCTTCCTAACAGGTCTATCTGGTCACTGCTGGATGGGGTTCGGGCAGGGGCTCTGCAGACACGTTCCTCCACAGCAAACTCAAAAAGAAAACAAAAAAAAACTACTGCTTTAAGGATCACGGGGGAATTACGTGTCGAAACAGGAAAAAGACCTTCCCCAAACTGATCGCACAGAACTAGAAACACATGTCTAAAATATCACTTTCTGTGCAGAGTTTGCATGCTCTCCCCATGTCTATGTGGTTTCTCTCTGGCTGCTCCATCCCCCCCCCCACAGTCCAGAAACATGCAGGTTATTAGGTTAATTGGTGACTCTGAATTGCTGGGATAGGCTCCAGCTTTCCTGCAACCCTTCAGTGATAAGAGGTTCCTGATAATGAATGAATGAAGTAATGTTACTCTTCCCTAAAGTGTTTTCAACTATCATAAATCTCATAAATGATGGACATAATGTCACTTTACAGTCCTTTTAATAGCTGTCCCGGAGCTTTCGATCACGTGACTTTCATCAGCAGATGTGTTCTGCCCAGTTGTAATTGTAATAAACACAGGTGGTCAAATTTCCATTTCAGGGGCATTTTGAGACAGATTTTCTGAAGTTAAAAAATGGGAAAATTTAGGGTAATTGTGGTATTTTTAAACAGAGGCCTTTTTCTTTTCTTCTCTTTCTTTTTTAAAACATATTTTAGGGTCATAATGAATAATAGGTCCAAAATTTGGGGAATTGGTCCAGTAGAATGTGCAGCACTTAGCTGCAACATAATCCTTGGGGGCAAATGTACCAGTCAAAATGTCCACTAAAAGTTCTTGTTTTTGACACTGACAGGGACAGATTGTGAATCTAAGTGTCTGACAACATTATGGAAAGGATCCCTACAGAGACAGATCCTCTTTGTTTAACCGGAAACAGTCATGACATCGCCGTCTTCAAAACCACCAGACTCCAGAGACAAAAACAGCAATTTTATTCACACAATAAGACATAACTTTGTTAGAATAACAGGTGCAATTGTGCCCATGGACTGTGCTGCAGCCACAGCAGCCCGTCATGCGGCTGCTGGTTGAGGTGATCGACTGGACCAACTCTAAAACTTTTTGTGCCCATTTTTAAGCCCCAAAATATGTAAAAATGTGGCTCAGGTGTAATCATACAGGAATTATCCTTTAGGAATAAGCAATAATGTGATAAATTGAAAAGCTCCTGAACAGCAACACAATGACTTTCTGGGTTTTTTTTTCTGTTAATTTGCACATCAAGATAAATGTCGATGTTATACTGATACTGTATGTGACAAGCTCGTACTGGTCAACAGCCGGCCATCTTAGGCGGTGCCGTATAACCACTGTGAGAAATGTTTCAAATTTCCATTTCAGCTCTTCTGTACTCAGTTCTACTTTATTTCTGACTGAAGAAATGAAGAAGATAGATAAAAGAGGGATATGTAATGGATGTCTTTTGTTGCTCTCATACCTTTCTGCACAGTTGTCCTGGCAACGGAAAACAGTCATTTTTTTGTAGTCAAAAAAGGAAACTCCTCTCAGAGCTCTTTTCTGTGTGTCATCAATGTAGCAGCCGATGTACTTTGCTGAAAAAGAGAGAAAAACATACATAAAAATAAATAAAATATAAGTCAGTTACATAAACAAAATAAATACAGTGATTTTACTTCTGCTCCTGTACAACACAGTCAAACAGCTTGACAGTTTGGCCATAAAGTGAAGTATCTTCTTCTTCATATGCCCACACAGAGAAGTAACAGAGCACATGAGGAGTCCAAACTGGGGCAGAGTCTTTATTTATTTATGAAGACACACATCCCCTTCTAGTGGCCTGTAACTGTAGTGGCAGTCATCTCTGCATTATTTCAGAAGTGCGTGGGGGGTTGGGCTTCAGTGAACCTCTGCAGAGGCAGCAGCCCTCCAACAGCCCCTGCTTCTTCTTCTTCTTCACTCCCGTTAAAAACACTGCTGCTCCCCAGTCTGACCGAGCTGCACGGCTGCTCCACTGTACCTTTAACAAACAAACCTCTCTGTGCCATCTGTGCTGTGCCATTACCCCTCTGAGCCTCTGTTAATAGCTAAATGAGTCCTGGTCCCCTGCATTACTTTAATTGTTCTGCTCTGAAGGCCTGCATTTGAGCAGGATTCGGCTGTAATCTTCCTCCTAACTATTGTTGAGCTGGAAAATAATCTGCTTTATGATGAAGGCAAACGATGATTTAAATGAAGCCGGAGCCTCATTTTGAACAGTGTATTCCTGCTTAGTATGACATGAGGGGAAAGGATGAAACAGCAGCTGCGACTGATGTGTCCATATTATTAATAGCTAGTCTGTTTTATGGATGGGAGCAGCCCATCCGGGTACTTTGCTCCCGCATCATGCCCCCCCCGTCTCTTTTTGGGTTAAAACAACCACTCTAATTTGACTGGCGGTAAATACAAATTCTGAGGTCTTTGCTAGTTTAAATGCATAAAATAAGATGGGATATATATCGCTTTTAGGAGCTCAAATCCTATGACAAGTCAGGTGAACAATTATGCCGTGTCTTTGCAGATCAACGGTCTGCATCGCTAGATAGAATAAAATCTGAAGAAACAGGGGTCCTCTCAGTCTGCATCCATCAAAGTGAACAAACCTCACACATACGACTGCCTTATTGAATCTTCAAGTAATGTTCAGCCCCTCTGCACATATTTTACCAGTCAAAAGTTTGGACACATCTTCTCATTCAATGTCTTTTCTTTATTTTTTATTATTTTTCTAAGCTGAAGCATTAATGTTGGAGAAAACAAAACTATGAAACAGGATTATATGGAATTATGGAGCAAGCAAAAATGTGAAAACAAGGCAAAACATGTTTCATATTTTACATTCTTAAAAAGCAAAAAGATTCTCGCACATTGTCTTCAGCACTTGAAATTAAAAATTTAATAACAAAGATTTTATTAAATCTTTGATTGCAGGTGCAGAAGACAGCGTGCAAGAGTCTTGTTGCTTTTCATTGTCGACCTGTGGTTTCCTCCTTTGCACCTCTCAACCCACAAGTGTGCAAAGGTTTTCTGCTCTTTGATGTTTCAGAATCTTAAATGCACACACTCTTTCCTCTGATGGCAGCTTTGCACACTTGTACATACATTTAGAGCCTATTCACTTACCCCCTTCATCACTTTACGCACGCTTGGGGGTACATGTTCCCCAGTTTGGGAAAAGTGGCACTTGGGAATAAACGAGTTTTAATACTGATCAACAACTCCCAAAAAATGTCTCACAACACGACTACTTTCTTGCTGCAGTTTTTAGACAAACATTGTCCCTGACTGTCACTGTTGATGATGATGATGCTGATGCTGATGATGATGATGATGTTGGTGTTGTTGACTGGGAAGGTGGTTGTACTGAGGATTGTGGTAATGTTGGTATGTTACCCACAACCACTAACATATACTACAGTCTGATTGATGATTACTTTATTATTTATTATTTTATTATGCTGCTGTGCTTTGTGAGGTGTATGTTTTTGTTTTTTTTCTTGACTGTTGTCTGTCCTGTGTGAACGGTGACATTCAGTTTCCCTCCAAGGGAATAAATAAAGTACCTTGTATCATATTGTTTTTCCTCCTCTAAATGCTTAAAAGGAAACTTTGGTACTTTTCATGTGGATGTCCAGTCAGTTTTGATTGTAAATGGAGTCAATGAAAGGGATACTTCACCGAAAAATGAAAATTCAGTCATTATCTACTCATCCTTATACTGATTGAAGGTTGGCTTTAATGTTTTTTTTTAGTCCACAAAACACTGCTGGAGTTTCACAGGAAAACAGCGCTGCAGAATCTCCCAAATAATGGAAGAAAATAGCCACCAGTTTTCAATCACAGAGCGCCAGAATGCCAAGTTTACAAAAAAAAAATTATTTACATCATGTTTTTAGCCTGGATCTTCACTGTAGATCTTGAGGTTGGAGCCACGTTCATGTGCATGTGCATTGTTTGGGAGAGTTTTCCTGTGAAACTCCAGCAGTGTTTTGCAGACTAATAAAATAAACCCGACCCTCAATCAGCATGAGGGTGAGAAGATAATGACTGAATTTTCATTTTTGGGTGAACTATACCTTAAAGTTTTCCTGCTCATGGAGCCATGCACCAGTGCCTACATGTACCAGGATGCACTGTGGGTAAGCTCCCACGCCTGTGTTGCTGTGTTACCACAACCTAGCTGATAGCTATGACTTAATTAGCCAAAGCATAGCATTAAGTGACAAAAATACTCGTTGAACACTGGATGCAGGAAGAACAAAAGATTTTGCAGCTGGAGAACTCAGTTTTCTTGGTCAATATAGCAGCAGTGAGGAATTTATTGCCTCAATTGACAACATTTAGCATCAACTCTTGACTGGACATCCACATGAAAAGTGATGCATTTTCTCTTTAAATTCTGTTCATTTAAAATGGCATAATGTAGAAAATGACTGTTCAGCCAACAATCAAAGTTATGTCCACCCTCTGTTGCCATGTCTCTGTGCCATGTCTCTGTGCACCTCTTGCCCACAACACTGCACAGTATTAAACACACAGGACAATCATGACCTGTCAACAAAAGCCAGCCACAGCGCCCTCCCACTGCATTTCTGCTCTGTTACCGCACCATGCTAAAACCACAGATGACTGATTGGTCAACAGTGAGGCACAGCGCAGACCTGTGGTGTTGATAGCTGGCTGGTCAACCAGTTTGTGAAACCACTATCATATACATGTTGCGCAAAAACCTCCTGTGTTATCTTCAGTACAATCTGCGTCTGCACTGCTGCACCACACAGCGTCTATGTGCTGCAGTCTGCATCTCCTGCTGCAATATTCTCTCCAGATTAAACTCAGAGCCGGTGAGAATGAGAGCATTTGCAGTGAGCAGAGAGCAAAAAAAAACAATACATAAGAGGGTTCTAGCGATGGTTAAAACTGCACAGTAATGAGTAGTTCTGGATGTGTGAGAGCAAACGAAAGCTTTGAAGCTACTAATTACTCTATTATCACTTTCAGCTGCAGTCCTGTGAGGTTAGTGCTTCAGAAAAGGGAACGAGAGGAGAGCCAGACTGAGAGACCTGCATTTGATCAGCGTGAATTTATATTATAAACATGTTTGTTTTCCGGCCTTGAGTTGTAAAAAACAGAGAATAGCTTCCGACTGTACTAGAAAACCATTGTTCTTTAATATTGTACGCTCAGGGTGCTGTGCCGTGCTGTGACTCAGGGTTTTTGAATCACTTATTTATTTTCTCTTCAGGCTCAGAGAGGCTGGCGTCCGTCCCGGAGCAGAGGGAGTTAAGGACGAGGAGAGCGGCCTCCACATTTTGTCACAGCTCTAACACAGACGGAGCAGCAGTCACTCACACTTATGTTTCATATTTATGGGCAGTTTAGATTCTCCACCTGCCTCCAACTGCACTCTGGAGGGAAACCAGAAACCCACACAACCACAACAGAGATATCGTAAAATCCTGGAGTTATTTATGGCCATTCAGTGTCTATTTTAAGATGTTATCATGGATGTGAATAAATAGAAACACACAAATAGCATGTGCTGGTTTCCAGGAAACTTGTCTCTTGACAGTTGAGTCGTATCTAGACCAGATGTTCACAGCTTCTAAACTGAATGTTTCTCACAAGTGGAACAATAACTAAGTACCTTTACTCAAGCATTACACTGCTGAGTTACTTGTCTTTTACGTCTTTACTTACAGTTCTAATCCGTAACACTTCAGAGTTCAATATTCTACATTATGTGCCACTACATTTATTTGACAGCTACAGTTACTTTACAGATTCAGTAGACACACCGAGATATGTGAAACCTGACTTTAGATGCCTGCCAATGCAGATTGATATTCTGTGTTTCCAGATTAAAATATCTCCAAACTTATGCCATGTTGAAGTTAAAAAACTGTTAATAGTTCACTCAGTAGCAGACTTTCTCGTGTTATGCAACTGCTGGTTCAGTGTACTTGCACAAGCTCGGCCTGTAAATAATTAATTTGTGCTAAAACATTGGTCTTAAAATTGCATTATAACATGCTGCATTGCATGCTGCAACTGCATTTATGTATCTAAAATTATGAATGTTGAACTTTGGGTATATCCATTTTTTCTGCTTTATGTTTCTATTTCACCACATTGCAATGAAAATATTCTGCTTTTTACTAAACTGCATTTATCTGACAGATGTAAGTTACGAGTTACTTTGTTCCAGTTTTGAACGAGACTGCTGCAGCCATCAGCCACGAAACAGGCTGCCAGTCCTTATGGGTAAATACAAACTGTCAGAGTAAGTCCACTAAGAGTGCTTGTCAACATCACTTAGAACAAAGGAACACTTCTCACATCTATAAGATGAGACAGGTGCGAAGGAGAGGGGCGAGTGGACCAAAAAGTTGCAAAAGGACTCCTGCACACTGTCCAACTTGCACTATAACATTTATTTATTTATTTATTTTTCATTTTTGGTACATTTGCCTGATGAAGGTCTAGTACCAAAATGGCACAAATATATGTTATACTGCAAGTTCGACAGTGTGCAGGAGCCCTTTTGCAACTTTTCAGGCTCAGCATTACTGAGAGGATCTCCACAGAGAAAGACCTTTTTGTTTAACCAACAACAGCTGTTTTGTCGCTTTTGCCAGATGCACCAGACTCCATTTACATAAACAGTGATTTTCTCAAACACACTTCATTCAAACTCAAAATAAAATTCACCAGAAATGTCTTGTTTCAACTCTCCACTGTTCCAGCAATCACAGAGTCTGTTTCGGGTGAAATAATTCACTGTGCTGGATGTGAAAATATTTTGGCTCTACACGCCGTCTCCGACCTCCCTCTCACTTCCCTTCCGATATTTTCACATCTAACGATATGAGTTAAAGGTTCATTTCGACCCAACCAGAGTTTGTGATTGTTCAAGCAGTGAAAAGACGAACCAAGACATTTTTGGTTCTATTTTGTTTCTGTCGAGAAAGTAAAATACATGTGATAAAATGACTGTTTCTGTAAATGTGGTCTGGTGGTTTTGACAAAAGTGTTTCTAGTTAAACAAAATGGAACTTATTCTTTTAAAAAAAAGGTCCATCTCTGCAGGGATCCTTTCCAAAATGTGGTCAGACACTCAGCGGCAAAAACAAACACCTTTAGTGGTGCTACACTGACAGTGCACAATTGCTCATAGGGATTATGTTGCAAGCAGTTTCAGGCTGAAAACTGCAGCCGTCTCGCTCAATACTGGACCAATTTAAAAAAAAAATTGTTGTCCCCATTAGTCATTTAGTCACAACACATGGGAAAATAGGGGCTGTGTGGAATAATACTGAAGTTAGCATTGTAAACATAGTAAAGTTTCAAATAAAAGACA